>JBBPTB010000056.1:0-49497 GCA_038093875.1 Boletus tylopilopsis | reverse complement strand
CTCTACCCACCGCTGACCTTCACTGTAGTCCATCACCCTAGCGTGCTCTGGACGCCCGACCCTTATCCTCGGAGAGGGGTGCCTGACGGGTCGGTCAAGTGGGATGATGGCCCGAGTGTCCTCTCGCGTACACAGACTACAGCCTGGGCCCCCTTCGGGGTCCCAGGCCCGCAACTACGGACATGTTGAGACCACCGGACACGAGAATGGGCGCTATAAACGGAGCGCTTAGGGCTGGTCTTCGCTGGTGGAAGCGGGATGTAACGGGGCCACATAGCCAGCGAACGCACGTCGTGCAAGTGCATTCGTCGCGAGGCTGACATGATCCATCGGCTTGTGACAGCGCTCAATCTTGATGACGAAGAGCCTGGAGGCGGCAGAGGACGGTGTAGGTAATAGGTGTCAACGTCTCGGAGGGAACAGGTTTTACGACCAACAATGCATGGGAGTTGCATGAAACACACCGACCTGTTATTTCTTGCTCTCTTTGCTTTGAGATTTCACCGTGAACATGGATGCAATGCTGTCTTGTACATATGCTATTTCTCCTTATAATACAGCTCGACTTCGAGAAAAGCATATGACGGACAAATGTTCTCTTCCAGCTCGTCTTTGTTTTGCGATCTATAACATCTTAGAGATCACATAGGTGTACGGTGAAATGACACGCACCCGACTGTTCAAGTTGAATTTTGCCCGCATCCTTTCACAAATCTCATGGATATTGTTTTGCGCCAGTGCTACAAGATAGAACTTGCCGCAGTCCGACAATAAATCCTACCCTATGTAGGTAAGTTGTAGCGCAGTATCGAGGGTTATGACACACTCCGACGGTATCAAGAAACCGGTTTGTGACTTCCATGCCGTCTAGTCCACCCGCCCAAGAGCCGGCGATGTCAGCTCCATCTTGTGCATAGAAAGATTCTTCGTGGCCCGTAGGAACGTACGGTGGATTAAACAATATGACGTCAACGTTGTGTCGCAGCCGCATTGATAATGGTTGAGAAAGATCGCATGTGATCGGATTGAGCGGGACCTAATGTACCGAATGGAACATGAATGAAGTTTCATGAATACCGCTGTAGGGAAGGAGCTGCCTTGTTCTGTTTGCCCGTGGCCAAAGTGCAAACTGAAGCGCGTTGGTTGATGTCAGTGCAGAGGTAAACTAGCACGGTTATCAGCATTGGGCTCGTATGGAGTCGAAGATAACTGACGGGCGTTTGTTGGTCCCAAAATTGAGCCCAGGAACGCAGAGCCACAACCGGACCCGGAGCTGACTCGGTTGTTTAGATATACTACTGCTCGGACATGTGCTTACCCTATCTCGAGGCATATCAACGGTTTTTGTGCGCCAGGCTGCTTTGCTTCCTCTTCGAGGGCATCTAGAAGCAGAAACGTGTCCTCTGTCGAAACATCAGTCATTCGTTGACGCTACCGTAAGTAAAATTGACCTGCGGGTTCATACACATGAAGCTTGTCGTCGTTGGAGAAATGTGAAAGATCTGGTGTTGGTAGCATCTAGATAAGATCACTAGATCACGTGGTTAGACGCGTCGCAAACGCGTGTCCAAGCCTGGAAAGAGACCATCAATTACAACCATGGCTGCCCGTGCAAAGGTACCCGCGACCCGCACTTCAACGCGAACAAAGACTCCACCTGTTCCGTCTCCAAGCCCACCTCCTCCCATTAAAGCGATCAAGGCAAAGGCGTCAGCTCGATCGATCACCGCAACAAAGACAACTACCTCAGCGAATCCGAAGTCTGTCGCACCCAAGAGAGCCGGAAAACCACCCATCACCAAGTCAGCAACAGAGGATCAAGAACCGATCATGGTATGTGCGGTGAATCCCACGTGTAACAGCGTCAGATTCACCTTGGAAAAGGCTTATCTTCGCATAAGGCCGCGCGTGGGCGATGACGAGCCGACGACCATGCCTTACTTGGATCCGTTATCAGATACTGCGGTAAGAATGACCGATCCATCCAACGACAGCCGCGGGGCCATTTATCGATCGTCGACGGCGGCCCCTGCCACGATTTACAAATTCTCCCATGTCTTCCTTCCCTCCACTCAGCAAGCCGACTTCTTCACGAAAACGACATTTCCCCTTGTTCAGGATTTGTTGGACGGGCAGAATGGTCTCATATTTGCCTACGGGGTCACAAACTCTGGAAAAACATACACTATCCAAGGTCGCAATAAGGCTGGCTCTGGTGGGATTTTGCCAAGAACACTAGACGTAATATTCAACAGTGTCGAGAGTCTGCAAAGTGATGGACGCGTGAGCATGTCCGAGTGGCTACGCACGAACCCACTAATGAAAATGCCATAGTACCATCCTGTCCGGCTCTATGGCGTAGGGGAGGCAGATCCATTTGATTTGCCCGCTTTTCCTGTCGATCTCAATGTTCCAACCGAGCCAGCCCTAGCTGAAGTTTTGGCTGAGCATATGGCATCTTCAACAGACAACCCTGACCGCCATGCTGATCCGACAATGATCAAACTCGACCGCAACTACGAATATTCCGTGTGGATTTCCTACGTAGAAGTATACAACGAGAAGGTCTATGACCTCCTTGCTTCGGTCAACGATGACAAGAATAATGACGCAGTGGGCCCTACACGTAACACAAGGAACGTTCCAGGGCAAGGCGTAAATCCGGTTATCGTAACCCGAAAGGCACTCGCCGTGAAACCTTGTCCCGCACTTGATACGTCGGATGACGCTGAAGTTGGAAATGTAGGAAGGTATATTTCGGGCCTTAAACAGTTCCGTGTTACCAGCGCTGCACAAGCAAAAACTCTCGTCAATCTCGGGCAATTACATAGGCGTGTGTTTGGAACACTTGCCAACAGTCAAAGTAGTCGAAGTCACAGTATAATCACCATAAAGATTCTTAGGAATCACCGTGGTGATCGCGATGTAGGCAACTCTCCCGACAAGCTTGCTATCCTCTCAACTTGTGCTAGGATCCAAGCTCAGTGCAAATTTCACGACTCACCCTTGTTGACCTCGCCGGGTCAGAACGAACAAAGCACACTCAAACCACCGGTGACCGCCTCAAGGAGGCAGGCAATATAAACAAGTCTCTCATGGTCCTGGGTCAATGCATGGAGGTAACCCCATTTTGTCTCGAACAGATCACAGTTTGAGTATCCTCGCAGGTTATGAGGTCCAATCAACAGCGCTTGGCTCAGAGTCTCGCTGACCCTGGTCAGAGTGATACCAGGGATATAAAAAGGGCATTGGCTGTGGTCCCCTTCCGGCACAGCAAGTTAACTGAGATTCTTATGGATTACTTTGCTGGTGATGGGAGAGTTGTATGTCCCTCGTTCTCGAATTAGTTGGACACGAATTTCTCCCTTCTTAGGTCATGATTGTAAATGTCAATCCATACGACACTGGATTTGACGAAAACTCGCATGTCATGAAGTTTTCTGCGTTGGCCAGAGAAGTGTCAACGGTGGTGAACAATGGTCCCATACCCCGTGTTCATGCCAGCCCTACCAAACCCATTGCAACTACAAGACCAGGACGTTCAGGACTGCCATGCGCCATTACGCGCAAAGTGACAATATCGAGCTTCGGGCCAGGAAAGAAGCTCAGCGAGGCACATTTAGAGATACTTGAAGGTAAGTATGTTGTCAGAGCTGTATAACGACTGCATAATGCGCAATTCAGAGGATGAAGAGGTGAACGGTGATCAAGAGGACAGTGATGACGAACCAATCAATCCGTTGGTGGATGCCTTGTTCGATGAAATCGAGGACCTGCGTCTAAGGGTATGCATGAAATTGAAAACGCCCGGAGCTGATCCATGATGCTCTTTTTCAGCTTTATGAGGCAGAAATGCGCTGCGCTATGGTCGAGGCGGAAACTCGAGAGGAAGTCATGAAAGAGATGGAAGAGCGGATGCGTGCCGTCGAGAGAACCTATGCGACAAGGCTTATGAGTCAGGTGCGCCAACATCGTATTCACCTTGTGGGTTCTACTCATAAAATAAGACAGGTCGAACGCAATGAGCGAAAAATGGATGCAAAGATTGACATGCTGCACCAAGCTGGTTTGATTGGGGCAAAGAAGCCGGTAGTACTATCCAATTCGGAAAGTGAGATTGAAGATATTGTTAGAGATGTAAGTCGTTCGTGTCTTGCTCCTGTTCCACAAGCTAAACGGAAATAGTCTGGACCTGAGAATTGTGGCCAGGAATGTGAAAGGGATGCCGAGTCGGAGACCCCTTCCTCCCCGCTCCACGGCAAGGGGAATGCTCTCACAAGTGAAACGTTGGGATATTACAGTGAACAAAAAGAGATAGATCCCTCATGTCCCAAGACGAACAATCGCGCAAATGATGCGAGTTCCCAAAGTACAAATGAAGACGAGGATATGGCACCGTCGACCAATGATGATGTCTCAGCCTCGGACGACTACATTCCTCCAACTGCTTCCAAGGCCACTAAGAAAGAGAAAGGCACAAAAAAAAGCAGGGGAAAAAAGTCGACGAGGTCCGTATCCAAGCTTGAGCGGGAGATAAAAGGTCTCTCGATCGCGGGGGATGCCTCAACTCAGGGGGATGATTCGATTATCATTCTTCCAAACAGAAAGCTCCGTCGGGCAACTGTGGAGGCCAGGGGTCCAGGTATTGAATACAATCCGGGTAAAGGAGAGGTGGACGCTGTGAAGAAGAAAAAGAGGTGCGCATGCTGAAAGTAGCATTTGCAGAGTTCTCGATCATGATTCAGGCAACTTGGGAGGAAGAATATCGTGACGGAAGACGAGGTAGAAGAGGTGGTTGGGGCGATGGAACATAGGCCGTTGAGGAAGAGTGTAAGACGTATGGGTAATCATTAAGGTAACGTGACGAGACGCGTCAAGTATGATATCACGTGCTGCTATTTTTGTGTATTGTACTCTCAAGTTGGCCTCCATAAATGACTGTACAGCGCAACTCGCCATCGCGCCGAAACTCGTTCGCCGTCGCTAACAAGAGCCAAGCATACCCTGGTCGCAGGCGCCGCGCTCATTCTATAGCCCCGGGTGATCACCTCAGTCCAGCAGCCAAAGCCCGTCGATCTCTGGTCGGTTCGTCTCTTGGTGTATCCGTCACGACCTAACCTGCCATAGGCTCCCAGAAAGAGCATCCTCAAGGCGGCAGCTAATGCACCTGACGATGGTGATGATGTAACCCAATCCATGGACATGACTCGCGACTACCGCGAAGACAATCCCACTCGCAAATCTCTGGGAAGGCGCGTCAGCTTCGCAAATCATGCTCACGTACGCCTCTTCGAAGTACCAGATCACAACACAAACAGCACGGCCTCTCCTCAATCATCACCTGTTGCCGAACAAGACCCAGACCCTCCCCGAGCCACAAACAACGAGAATGTATATCCGGGTACGCAGAGGTCTCGACGCCGTAGTTCTGCTCGCCACTCGATTGCTTTCAGCGAAGGCGGCGGAGAGGAGTCGATGGACATGGACTCTGACGATACTGGGTTTTCCCCATCTGCGTTCTTCAGAGCTGGAGCAGAGGGTTCTGTGGATGACGAGTTCGATGATATGGACGTGACAGAAGTTGTCCCCCGAAATATCGTCAGGAGACAGTCACTATCTTTTGGAGTCTCTCGGCAACCACTCGCGAATCTCTCCATACTCCACACATCCCCACACGTCCAAAACGCTCAGGATGTATCCAACGAGACATCTTACGGTGAAGAGGTGTCTTCCCAGTCACAATCTTTCACCTCGGATGGAGATCTCTCTCAGCCGATGGAGTTCACAGTACCCCTCGTCCGTCCGCCCGAGCCACCAAGCGAGGCATGGTTGGCCCTTCGCTCTGCCACGCACTCGGGAAATACGCCATATATCCCGTCTTCGGATGATGATGGGGCGGATGATGGTGACGACATACAGGAAATGGAGTTAACTGACGCAGTCTCGCGGCTACAGGCTGCTCGAGCTTCACTTGGCATTGGTGAGGCTGTTGTTGAAGAGGGAGGAGAGGGAGGAGAGGACAGCTTCACAAGCACCGAAGATAGCTTCATGGATGAGGGTTTCGGTGATGAGGCAGATGGAAATCAGACTGTCAACGTCACCCAACTCCTGCGTCGTGTCAGTCTTGGACCGGGTGCAGATTCCACCATAACATCGGTTTTCAGCAGCCAAGAACAATCGAGGGAAGAAGCTATTAGTCAAGCAGTGCCTGAAATACCCTCTATTCCACCCGCTGATCCCCAAGGAATTTACCCAGCAATCCCAGAATCACCTGAACCTCCTACAGCTCTTGCTGACCCTCCGGCCTTGTACCCAGAAATATCTGTTGATGATACCATCCCCTCTGCTGCAATCGTACCGGAGTCGATACCACCGTCACGGGGAGCTGTTTTCAGCGCTCCTCAACACGCATCGGAAGCCCAATCTACGCCATCTGAAAATCCACCGCAACCCATAGCCACTTCAGAGCCACTGAACTTCACCTTCACGCCGAAACCACGCGCCCCCCCATCCCCTGTTCGTTCTCGTTCGTCTTCTCCTGCTAAAGTGCCTCCTTCACCGAGAAAGTTCACTGCAGCGTTTGCTCCCCCTGTTACCCGCCCCTCTCCTCTCAAGCGACCAAATGATGCCTTAGACGCTGAGCATCGTTCGCAACCAAGCCCAGCAATACGGACCCCCGGCACAGAGAGGTTATCAATTACTCCGGGGCGGGGTACTGGTGCTGTTCGAGTTCCATTATCTCCATCCAAAATGTCGCCGCTCAAGATGGCACCCTTTCATATTGAGGGGCAACATGGCGCGGGATCCAGCAAGCGCGCTTCCATCGGTTTTCGCCGACCATCTGGGTATTTCACTCAGCGGAAGAGTCTCGGAAGTGCGGCTCCCGACCTAACAACCACTAGTCGAATCTCGCCTATCAAAAAAGCTGCTGTTTTGCTGGGGCGAAAGAGCATTGGCTCTATTGGAGATTCTACGGAGAATAAGCTCAGGGAAGATACTGATGATCAACAACCAACCTCACTGCCAACAATTGGCGACCCCAAAGGACTGGAACAAACTTTTGAAATCGTATGGGCGTCCCCTTGTCGCGAAAACCTAACACCTTTACCTGATAATCAGAATGCCCACCTTGAACATAACAAAGACGTGGACTGGAGAGGTGAAGCAGCGGAAGAAAACATGGACGGTACTCAAGAACCCCAGATATCCATTGAACAATTCTTTGAGATGACGGGTATCCGATTCATGGATGACATTGCTGCACCCCGCCGTCCGATTGTCCATCCTTCTGTTTTCCGCCCTTCCCGAAGGGCATCCACTGAAGCGCAGATTCCCCTTGCAGAATACGTGATCGCGATGGCGGTAAATGTCCCCCAACTTGACCTCTACAGCCATGTCAGCAAAGATTTACAAACTTGGGTTGAACGGATCAAGGAGATACACAGTGAGGCGGAAGAAGAAGTCCAGAAAGCAACGCCCCCACTCTTCCAAGAGTTCGTCACTACTGATGAGAGTGGGCAGGCTGAGTTGCTGCACCAGCTCAAGTTAATCAAGGTGCACAACCATGCCCAGGCCAAGTCAGAGTGGTATGACTGGAAAATGCAATGGGTCGAGCAGTTGTATCAGAAGGCGAACGAGGGTTTTAAGAATTTGGAGGCAGTAAGTGTCTATCCCATTGTGCCAGAACGAACCTTCTTATGGTTCGCCTAGGATGCCAAGACCCTTGAAGGAATCATACGCCAGGCACAAGACATAGTTCCAGTTTTACAGAAGGAGTATGATGACCTGATGGCAGAACTCGCGAAAGAGCAGGCTGAAGTAGCGGAGCTCGAAGGATGCGACCAAAATTATTTAAACGAGCTGAAAGCTACCATTGCCGAACAAAGGTGGGGTTCGTGCTTCTGAAGATTGATAGCGGTTTTCACGAAGGTCCAGTGCGGAGCTGGACACCTACCACGCAGATGTCGAGGAAGCTAAGGCGAAGCTCGACCGTCTCCAGGAGAAGCTCAATGAAGTCGAATCGCAGAAGAAAGAAGTTGTATTGGTGGTAGAAGACGCAGAACGGCGCATCCACCTACAGAAAAACAGCACGCGCGCGGAGATTTTTCAGCTTAAAGGCAAGTTCTGGCACTTGACACCATCGATAATGTGTTCATTCAGTAAGTAGATGAGCTGGAAGCACTGCAAAGCTTACATATGTGGAAGGCAACAAAGGTTCTTCCCGAACTATTCGAATTTACTTATGCATCAAGTTATTGTATATCCATTCCTTGCATGAGGTTCCGTCCGGTCGTTGCAGACATACAAATCCGACGAATTGAGAACGCCAAGATGAGGCAACCCTTTCCTCTCCTGAGCGCAATGGTGCTGCGTACAGCAAACCGGCTCATTATACAACACGGAGACCAAGGCGTTCGCGAGGTGAGGATAGCATTGAACTTGGTCGCTATCCCGTTGACCACCGTGGCTCGTAGATTGTCCAGCGTCTTGGCGATTACTGGTCATCTTGCTCGCAAGTCCAAACTCAACTGAAACTCCTATCTATCAAGTTCCCTCTCTTAATCGAAGAGACGCCAACTGGTTTCTCTGCCACTGCCACCATCATGTTTCCAAGCCATAAAGCCAAGGCCTTGATATCATTTATCTTTGATACCCCGGTATTTTCATCATGGCCCGTAATGATCCAATCCCTGCGTTACGATGCGAGGGTAGCATATGGACCCATTGAGTGAGTTCAATCACGGACACGTTCCACGCACATATTCACTCCTCGAAGTCGGGACATAATCCTGAATGCTGTCACTGCACGCTTGCGACAGACTAGTCCCATCAACAATCATGCATGTTTACTGGATACTTGCATGGAGGCATTGGAATGTTTTGCTTAGGGCCAACAGTTGTCTGATTCAGTGGTAATTGGATTCAGATGCTCATACCCCATCTTGTGTAGTGTACAATTTATTGAGGGCATGACTAAGAGATGGACATGGCTAGACGTGAGATCGAACAAAGATAGATAATTCCCTAGATAATGAAGACGTCAAATATGACCTGTCACAATGCGTTAAGACAACCTTGATGAAATAGGAAAGGACTCACATTCAAGCACGCAAACCTTGCAACCGCTCCTGATTGTGATCCAGCACAGCCATGAAGATGTTCAACATTTGGCGAGAGGATTGTATGCAACTTCGCTCTTCATCAACCTGGTCTTTCACGGAAGACCATAAGCAAGCAGCTTCCTTGGCGGCACACGACGCCTCCCAGCTTTTACTCATATCGGTAACCATGGCGTCGAATGACGAGCGCGCTGCCTGTTGGCCCCGCTCATAACCTGCTTGGGCGGCTTGGTCATACCGGGCTTCCGCCTGCTTCAGCTCGCTCTGAAGCGATACAGTGAACGCAGCTCGTTCCTCGTCCATCCGATCCCTCGCTTCCACGCTGGTGCGCAATTGTTGCTCAAGAACGGAAATCTGTTTGGCAAGCTCTTCCGTCTCTCTGATCCGAGATTGCTTCGCAGCGTAAAGTTGTTCTTCCAGTTCCTGCAAACGTGAGAGCCTTTCCTTTGCAATAGACTCCGCTTGGGCGATTTGCAGACGAAGGAGGGTAATGGTACCAGAATCTGCAGGGGGTGGCAGGTCAACGGAGGTTTCGAATATTGCGTTCAAGTGATGGACCGCGGGAGAAGGGGTTACATCAGGAAGAAGAACCTGAGAGATGGAACCATAGCCAGAAGGAGAAGGCAAGGCAGATAGATTAGGGGTCTCTGGCACTTCGAGACCAATGGTGCTCGGATTTGGAGAGGGACCGCCCGGCGTAAAAGGAGCCACGACGTCCGCCAACCTGCCCTCCAAATCCTCTCGAGTAAGGATTTGTGAATCATTGACCACCATCTCCCATGAAAAAATCGAACCGTGATTCTGATCATTGCCACGACCCCTTGGCCGTAGTACTGGTGAACTTTCTGAGGGAGGAAATGGGGATAAATAAGACAGGTTGGCACGAGTAGGTAGAAGGCTGGATGGACGGGAAGGTGTCTGAAGCTCCGAGTCCGTGGATTGGCATGCTGTCGTCCGAATCCTCGGGATTGCAGGGGTCGGCGCTGCGAGAGAAGCCACTGGAGCAAGCAGTAGTTCAACATCGTCGATTTCCACGCTGTCCTCGGTATTCCCCTCATCGCTCTGGGGAGATCTGACCGGAGAGCCTTCGCCATTACCTCCAAGACGAACGACGGAATCCTGCCTCGAGTGATGGGCAAGTGGTGACTCTGGAGGTCGACGCAGAGTACCTCTCAACGGAGTCGTGTGTTGACTAGATGCTTTCGGAAGACTGAAACCAAATGCATTCTTGAGCGAGGTAGGGTTCAAAGGCGAAGGGTGGGTGTGAGAGGAGCTGGATGATGAAGCCGAGGAGGGGGGCCGTGTGGCCGAAGCTCGCGACGGAGACGAAGTCCCTGCAGTTTTGACCGTTTTCGCTGGCCGCGCAGATGCAGCACGGGCAGGAGACGAGCCAGATTTCGCGGACTGAGCAATCTTGGACTTCGTAGGAGTCGAGGGCGCGGTCGGGCTGGGAAGATTGATTTTGACCGCCAATGCTCTGTGTGGCAATGGGCTAATAGGCCTCTCAACCTTGTCGGCAGGGGAACGCAGAGTATCTCTGCCCTTGGGTGAGTCCCATTGTTCCCTATCATCCTCTTCTGAGGTGCTGAACCGTCTCCGGGTCCCCGCACGGGCAGGGGAAAGCGGCTTCTTAATCGGCTCAACGATCACAGATTTGGGCCGATATTTTGGCAATGCAGAGGAGATGGTAGAAGAAGCAGTCTTTGAACGCAGTGTCGAGCGTCTAGAAGGGCTGGAGGGCGTCGGTTCTGGGGATTTAACCCCATGCTCGTCCGAGGAAGGGCCGTGCTTGAGAAGAGCAGACTGCCTCCTGCGAGTTATGGTCTTGAACGAAGGACTGTCCTCCTTTCCATGCGAGGGAGCGGGAGACTTTGATTTCTGGGAGATGGTCGTGTGGGTGACAGCAGTGGAGCTCATGAGGCTGAGGCGGCGTGAGGAAGACTCTTTGGGTATCTTGAGAGCGCCGTCGCGGCCGCGAGCGTCCTTGTTGATCACGTCGGCGAGAGCCTTTCCAACGGACGTGAAATTGAGGGAATGGCGCAGGGACGAGCGTGTTGAAGGTTTGGGTGGTCGAGAAGGTTTAGTGGCTTCGTTGGCCATGAGGACGATCTAGTTGCACTGTGAATGAATCTGTAAATGATTGAGTTCTGTTCCAGCCAGTTACAATGTGGTCTGCGTTGTACACCACGTCGTCGCCGTCGTTATCGTCGTCGTCGTTGAAAAAACAACCAAAGTGGCAACCGACCGTATTTGTATTTGTAGGTCACCACATAAATCTACCTACTCCCGCTCGTTCCCTGTACAAAAACACGTATATGGTCGCGACATTTATCGCCCCGTACCACAAGCCTTCAACTGCAAGACCCACAGAACTCATATCCACCACCTGGACCCGTAAAAGGAAATATGGAACCAGAAAATACCGAGGCTCCAAGAGCGGCGTAGGTAACAGCGTTATAAGACTCGCAAGGGGCAGGACCCAGGTCTGCAGCAATGTTTGGTGACCAGCTGGTGATGACGTTTGGGGTCAGTTCCCATCCCCCATCGATAGTAGCAAACCCCTCTCACCAACACGCAGCCACCATGCCCACGCGCATGCTTGATATCCCGGTATGAATAGATAAGGTACGATCGGATGCAACATGAAAACTCGTCGCCACACATAGAACGTGTAATGGCGATTATCAGCCAGTACAAACGGGTGGTGAACCCTTCACCATCCAATGCGGAGATTCAGCCACCGCGATGAAGGACAACAAGTGACTCACGTGAATTTGTGCACCGTAAATGCCATGAATGCTGAAAGCAACGCCGTGAATGCAACTCTTCTATCTCCGGCTTATCAGCAGCTTCTCTCCCTTGTCGAGAGAGACATACCTTTTCGTTCCAAACATGCGGCGAGTAACTTCGCTTGCAAGCTTCACTGCACCTCCGCGACCAAAAATGACTGCAGGCCACCCGATCAACGTTGCAAACGCGATGAAATAGTATATCTGAGGTATATGCAGCACAGGAACGTGGTTAGTCTTGTCGCCTGCAATGTGGAAACATTGATCAATTCCATGGAAAACAACAATATTGCCTCCGAGATCTTGCACCTAGCACGATCCCACCGTTCCAAAGCACGAATGCTCCGAACAAAACCAACACGGGTGTATAAGGTAGGAAGCCTAAAAATAACACTGGAAATGCGGCTGGGGCACTCGCGATTGACTGTAGAAAGTCGCCTATGTCGCAGTTGTAGCCAATTGCGGGAATGAAATTTGGTTCCACTCACCTGGGCCGGCCGACAACGCAGGCGGGTCGTGTAGCAGCATGTTTCCGCGCCTGAACCGTAAGCGCATAAGTTGACTAGTGGCGAATGCATATACCACCCAAACGATATTTGTCTGACGGAAAAGACAGCTGATGACACCTAGCTATGAGGAACGAGGACCCGAGTCAAGGTATGCAGAGCATTACGAATGAGACGCACTGTCGCCGCAGACAGATGCCAGTGTTGCATCGCGAATACCACTGTTAGCAGTACTGAAACAAGACTGGGAACATCTGTGTAGTACAGGAAACCATAAAACCAAGTGATTGGGAATGAGGATAGGACCAATGCTTCGGGGCTAGGTGCGAATAACGGTGGTGGCCGGCGACGCTGGTGATACGCGAGGAGACGAGTGCAGACAGGTGGAAGAATGATCAAGCTGAGAGTCACCGTGAACCGCAAGAATGCCAGGTTGCAGCGAGACAGGGATATATAGTGAAGGAAAACGCTGAGCATATACCTTTGGACCGTGACTATTAATTACAAAGGTCGTATTATCAAACTCACAGTCCTGGCGGTGTGGTGATCTTTGGGTCCCAGGTCGACCACTGGCCCTTGCAATATGCCTGTGCCTGAGGAACGTGGAAGGGTTCGTCCTGCTGATGATCAATGCGTTGCTCAGTGTGCAAATGAGACGGCCGCACCATGTATGGGTCAACGACTTCATTGTTGAATTCCCTCAACAAGGCCAGCGCAACACCACAGTAAACAAGATAGAGTATTTTCGTCTTGAGTAGCATGCAGTACAGCTTTGAAGAGCCTAGGAACGTACGCGTTAAGTGGCGGCTCTGTGTTGAGCAATGATTAGCGACCGGCAAAGTCGGCTGCCATCTTGCTTGCCTGGAACATAACACTACTAACTTGAACTAGCAGACTGAGATACATGCAATACACAATGCACATCTAGAAACTAATACATGAGAAAATCAATCCTAGGTGGGGATTAACTGCCCAAAAGCCTGGAAGCATGAGAGCATAATGTATCTGTTGTCCAAAGGCTCCATCCCTTCATCAAAACGCCCATAAGGCCTTGGCAGCTCAGGAAGATATGCATGGACCACAGTTTGTTCATCAGGATAGTCTCCACATTGAACAGCATCAACAAGGGCAGATGTCACTGGAATCTTGTAGAAGGTGGGTGAGGAGCCTCTCATAACAATCCCAAGCATGACTTGTTCTTCCAGTTCAGGCAAATGGAAGACTTGAGTGAAAATGTTGTTGTTGTATGAAAAGGCAGCAATAGCTTGTGCAATGAGCTGAGGCTCAGGACCTGCTTTATCCAAATGCTGCTTGTCTTCCTGCACAAGTAGCAGGATGGTCTCCATGGAATAGTCAAGGATGCAAACATCTGTCTGGACTTGCATCCATTCTCCACAGTTATCAAAGTCAATATCCATTCTTGATCTGGGGATCCTGCCTTTCCTTGTATACCCCAGCTCATGAAAGAGAGCCAGAATAAAATCACCAGTTGCAGTTTCCTTGCCTGGTTCTCTCTGAGAGGCAAGGTGCAGAAGTGCAAGGAAAATGTACAGGTCATCATCTTGGTCATCAGCAGTGTCTTCTGCTGCTAGGAGCTCAGGGTGGATAGTAGGTTGAGGAAGGGAACCACCAAAGAAGGTGGTGGTGTTCTGAAAGGCAACCTTGATGTTGTAAGCTCGAAGATCCCCAGGCTTCCAGTCATTCCCTGACTTTGCAGACCGGATGAGATCAGCCATTCTGTAACACATTCATATAAGAGTTGGAGGTTTCAGAAAAATACTTGTCACTTACTTGTGTTGTTACAAGTTGAAGTCAAATATACAGCCCCTTTGTGAGAAGGTACATTAACAATGTCACCTGTTTACGTAACCAATACTACTGCATTCGCCCTTTTCCTGTCACCGCATCTATCATCTTGGCCCACCTTCCGTCAGAGCTCCGCCCACCCCCCATCGACATCTTCGTCACCGCCGATGATGGCGAGCAGGAAAACGATGACACTCGCAGTAAGGCGCATCCCCAGTCCCCTGTATAGCTGTCCAACACCGGTCCGCCTCAACCAGCTCCCCCCGCGCCCCATTTCCGCATCCTCTTCGTGACCTTTCTGTTTCTCAACAATTCTCTTCCTTCGTGGACGTTGTATTGGTAAGTCCGATCTCTCTTCTGTCAAGATGTGCCACATTGCATCCACGACACCGTTGTATGGCACGGGTCTCGTCTCTACACAGGTGCGCAGTGGCTTCGCTGTCCCACGTGTCTGGACCTGGAGTCTTCGGCGAACCGTCTCGATTGGCAAGGTCACTAGCAAACTCGCGCATCCCGCCAGAACCTCCGCGAACGCCCACGCGATGGGATGAGTATCCGCTGCGACGTGCGGACCGAGCCACAGCCGCGGTGCAATAACAGCGGGTAATGTAATGTGCACAAATGTTCGGAGACCAGTCTCAAGTATCGTCGGTATCAGGAGATGAGGGTGCAGGTAAATGCCCTTTAGACCACCCTCGTGGGCTAAAATGTTGGAGAGTGCATGGATAGGGCCTGTATATGTCTTGTACCGCGGCATAAACGACTGAGCAATCAGACGCGTGCGGACGAGATCGAGGGGTGACAACAGAAAGCCAGTAAGGACGTGTGAAGCCACCGGTAGCAGCGGCGATGGTCGGTAGAAGCCACCTTGCGAGGAGAGAAAGAGCGAATGTAACACGCTGTCGACGAGAGGCTGTAGATTCGCAAAAGCAGCGTCATGAATGCATGACGTGAACAAACCTAAGGGACGATGTCAGTAAAACATCTAGGGTATGTCGTGAATGTTACCTTTCCATAGTGACAGCCAACCTTCGCCATGAAAGCTAACGAGGCGTTTAATCATGCCCCACGAGGTGCTAGCGCCCCCGACCGGAACAATGTATTCTGGGCGTGTGCCATCTTCCATGACAGATGTCCTGATCATATATCCCCTGTCGTCTACAAGCCTAGGAGTTGGACGATGCGTTGGGACAGTACCAGGTTCGACGAAATATGAATCTTCTTCATTTGTGACTTCGCTGAGCTGCGAGACGCGTCAACTAATCAGTTGTCTGAACAGTAGCATCTGACTGACTAATTCCGCTTCTTCTTCGGTATCATCCTCGGATGTTTGGGCAAGGGCATCCTTTGGAACCCATTGAATCTGAAGAAGCAACTTGCCAACTTCCAAAGGCATTGCCATGGCAGTACTGCTGTACTGGAGTAGGGCGGAAGCTACCAATGAACGGAAGAAGAGGGACACGTCGAGCGACGAGGCCGCGCCGACGGTCAAGGAAGGAGAGAGATCAAATATGGAGTTTGGAGCAGGATGCGCAGTCCATTGATAGGACGCGAATGAGGTGTTGGTAGCAGATTGTTCCGGGACGCTTGATGAAGGGGGCGGAATGAATGACCATTGGGTGGTCGGAGGATTATAGAGATCACGGAGGGATGGATTGGAAGTCATGACAACTTGTCAATGGGTCTTCTGGGAACTATCAGAATGACGGTTATTGCAATTTGGAAAAATAGTCACTAGGGATAATGGATGGTAGGTTGAAGTGATGGAAGATACTTTCTAAAAACAGGTTTCGATGTTCTACTACATAACTATCTCTCTATCGTCTTCAAGCGTGAGCTGTTCGATGGCATATCAGCTGTGATGGATTTCGAACTTGAATGAAGATCCTCCGTCTCTGTCTGCGTCCCTTTGCACGACGACTCGTCGATTGCTTTGCAAGTACTCAGTCCTTCGGACTTTTGGGCAATACCCACAGTCCTTCCTTAGGTGAATGTAGATATTTGCTATTCCATTTTGCCCAGGACCATAAGACAGGATCAAGACACGGCTATTGACAAAAAAGATGCCCGCTGCAAGGTTCGAACTTGCGACCTCAGGATTGCGTAACCATTTGAAGATTACTCATACACGTGATATGAGACCTGCGCTCTAACCAACTGAGCCAAGCGGGCTGTGTGAATTTGCCACATTCGCGTAAAAAGAAGGGCAAAGTGTCGTGGGAAAGGCAAATTTGGGAATGCCACTTGGGATTTGAGTTAGTTGCCAAACACACGGTGCCGCAAGCCAAAAGACTATGCTCAACGCTCGCAAAAGGGAGGCGTCTGAACCTCTACTCCCCACTAAGCAACCGAAACATCCACGCGTTGAACAAAGCACTTCTGGTACTACTCACTCTGGGTTAGCTGCTCGTTGGACAAACCTCGCACGCGAAGTAGTCGAACTCGCCTCAGAGACGATAAAGTTTTGGAAATCGCGTCCACCTCCACCTCCGCCATCCAATTTGCCCGCCCGTTTTTCACGGCTCCAACGATCGCCACCAAATTCGCCCAGTCGTCTTCACCAAATACGTACAGCTTCCCCTTCTGACCCTCCTCCCCCTCCTGCTCGGATACCACGCCAAACTCACCCCTACGATCATCATTTTCGAACGGAACAGACCCTTTCATCTTCCCTCCCAGCCGACCAGTATTTCATGCAAACTATCAACCTTTCTCATGGTCCTGCTAGCACAGTACGATCAACATCCACGACCGCCCCGCATTCAACTACCTTGCCTCATCCTCAGGCGGGGGACGTCCTTCTAGCTGATTCCATGCAGCATTGTCAGAGGGTGGAGGGGTTGAATAGCGTTTTGAGTCGGAAGAAAAGTAAAGAGCATATATATGCTAGAAAGGTGTGCGCTCTTGTTTGCAAGTCAACGCCACCCGAGGCTCACAGTTTATCCCCCTGCAACGTAGCATAAAGCCAAAGTGAGAGAGGTTAGATTGAAGGATAGAGAGGCCGTGATGAAAGAGTTGTTCGACCTCAAACGAGCAAGCGGTATTGCATAGGCTTTTGATTCTTTGCATGGCTTACCAATTTTTCTTTTCTTTTCAAAAATCAGGATTCAAGTCGAGTTTTGAGGACTTCCAATGTAAGGCACTCATATCCTGGATGGGATCGGTGTTCATTTGTTTGCGTTTTAGCGTACATTGATTACCAAGCTCGACTCCAGCATCTTGATGATCGTCACACCCTGTCGCGTATGCATCACAGACTATCTATGGCACGGATCTCGTGTTCATAAGTTGTTTTAGCCTCGGCCTCGCTGACGGACCTGCGCCTGAAAGATGATACTCCCAATCTCTTGCACCGCCGTTCGTTCTCTGATGTACGCCGTTTAAGAATATCCCATGGTTGTCATTCTTATACAATTTTAGTACGCAGACGTTCCCTTCCTGGAAAATGCAAAGAAGAAGTTGTTACGGACATTGGCAAGGTTCGTCGCAGTGCTACTGCGCGTCCATAATGAGGCATTGATTTTCTGTGACTAACGTTAGTCCACCAACGAAGCCCTTCTCGACCCATGAATGGCTTCGTCAAGAGGCGCGCAAGAAGGATGAAGAAATAGACCGACGTTTCCGCCCTTCTCTTCCCGACTCGCTATCACCGCAGATGGACGGTCAGGTGGATGAATTCCTGACCAGGAAAGGTGTCATCTCAAAGATAGCGCGAGAGCAAGTTTGCGACAAGGACCTTTCACGACTACTTCCGTGCCAATGGCTTAATGATGAGATCATCAACTTTTATGGTGCAATGATTCTTGAACGATCGGAGGCCAGTAAAGAGAACCCTGGAATAAATGGTAGAAAGAAATTGTTGAACGTGCATTACTTCAATACCTTTTTCTGGTCCAAGTTGCAGAGTGAGGGTTACGAACGAGCAAGGCTCGCCAAATGGACCAAAAAGGTGCAATTACTCTTCATTTTTTCGCCTGGTTTCTAACATATTTTAGTTTGACATCTTTTCAAAAGATGTTATCCTCATTCCTGTCAATCACAACAATTCTCATTGGACCGGTGCTGCCATTAATTTTCGTCGGAAACGAATAGAATCATATGATAGCATGAACCTCGACCGACAACACGTATTCAAGGTTGGTTGCGTTACTTCTCCTATGAATCACTACGTCCCAACTCCATTGACAGAGTCTTCGTCACTACCTCGACCTCGAACATCAGAACAAAAAGAAGAAGCCATTTGATTTTAGTGGTTGGGTGAATCATTGTCCGGACGTGAGCAATTCTTTTGTGACAAAGACATGTGATCTCACGTATTCCCATTGTAGGATACCCCGCAACAGGAGAACGGCTATGACTGTGGAGTGTTTACGTGCCAATTCTTGGAGGCATTGTCTCGAGGAGAAGAGAGGTTTAATTTCTCGCAGCGAGATATGGCCTACCTGCGCAGACGGATGATCTGGGAGATTGGATACACCAAGTTTCTAGATGTTCCATAGAATTGCTGTCACTTGTGCGGGCTGTGTTGGAGATTGCTGAGATTTATTTGTAGCATCCGATGCGTTATTTTTCAAGGTATCACAACGGGCCAGGAGGATTAGCTAGAGCTTGTGTCTTCATCGTCGAAACCACCATACAATGATGAAGAACCAAAAGACAAAGACAAGGAAGATGATGTACCACAGCCATCGACAACCTTGCCGCTCAGCCATGTTGTTCATTCTGCGGAAGGTCCCTGCAAGGATCCCTGACGTCTCCGCAAACGCATCATTCTAGCAGCAAAACGCACCGCAACTCAGTTGAAGTGCGAGGACGAAACTAAGCGAGCGCACCATTTGACTTAGCTGAACGGTCGACTCCCGAACCTCATTCCCGATACCGATCGTTATCTTTGGTAGGCAAAACGTATGAGCTAGGGAAGACGCGACGGACGAGACCACATACGTCTTTCAGTAGCTTGACTTTGGCGGACAAACCCTCGAGATGCTCGTCGTTCTGACCCTCTAGATCGTCAGCATAGCGGTGACCTGACGGTGTGTGAAGGGGTAGTCCGGAGGGGGATGAGCGTCCCGAGGCGGGAGGTGTTGGACCGCCAAGCAAAGCGGAGCGATCACGCAGCGAATTTGGCGCACGGAAGCTTTGGATAGTTCTAGTCTGCTACGGTTATCTCGAACAATGTTGGTTCCTCACCGTTGGGACATCCCGAGGGTAGTGGGCAAAGGTCGGCTTGTTTAGAGTTCCACGTATACTCGCCACGACCGCAGTACACACACACTTCCGAATTGGTGTCAATGATCAGTGCAAGCCCGGATATAAAGTCCAGCCACATATCGGGCGCGCGCAATGAATAATAATACGTATAGGTATAAATCAAGAAAAAAAGTGAGCGAGGCGAGGACTCCACGCAGCTTTAAACATGCGGAAAATAGGATGCAGGAGGTTGGGGTGACGGCGAACAGGGCAAAAATAGTACAAAGTCCATTTACTAGACAAAGTGCGGTCTCAATCAATGCTCATCCGGTTGGGATTCACGCTCATACGTCCGCCATGGACTTGTTTGGATCCGTGCCCGCGTGCGTGCGCCTTGTTTCGTGCCACTTTCAGATGTGTAATTAGTTACTCGAGACAGGATAATAGAATCCGCCTCTTACTTGAGTCTTTAAGTCCCCTGCCGAAATTCCGCATCACAATCGCCGCAAAAACGATGGTTATAAGCAGGAGAAGAATGGCAATCGCAGCTGTTTGGAGACGACTCAGTGTGGACCTTCTGACAAGAGACGAGATCGAGCTCACAGAAAGTAGTGAGCGAATGCCATACTTTAGCATATTCCGTGCCACGATACTTGAGAAGCTTGTATGTCTGTCAACTGGTCAGCATACAAGCAATACAGACAAGATAACCAGCTTGCTTTGTAGATGAAGTACACCAATGCTCCTATGCACCCTGACATGAATGTTGCCATCATCCACTTGTTCTCGTGACGTGCTGCCAAGTGGCCCTCGATAAGAAGAATGACAGACAGAGGTATGGTGGCCCAAGTAACGTAGTACTCCCAGTCAGTCTTCGAGAGGACTAGCCAGAGGAACTGTACGGAGAAACCGATCCAAAAGAAGAGGTCGAACTTGATGAGACAGAGGAAAATTTGATAGCTGGCATACATTTTCTTGATGCGACGATCAGCACCAAGGAACTTGTATACTTTCCATCCAAATTCGTTATAGATTTTCCACCCGAGGGCAATGTAAGCTATCTCCGCTGCGGAAATAATGGCTGGAATGATGCTCGTAAGGACGTGAACTGGTATGTGGATGATGCCTTCTGAGGTTGTCGTCGAGTCCTGTATCTCGCCGATTTGAATGATGGCATAAATTAGGAAAAGGAGATTGAACAATCTATGACACAATGTCAGAAGAGTGCTGTGGTTTCCCCAAACTAACTCACATAAGACAGATGAATTGCAGGGTGTTTCGAGCATACACTGCATCTACAGCGAGGACAAATTGAAATATACTGTGCTGCACGTCAGGACATGGACAGGAGGTGAGTGGAAACGCCTACTGTGCTAGCGCGAACACGCTGAGGTATACAGGCATTTTGAGTGCAGTCGCACTGTTTCCAGAAGCTTGCAATCGAACGAAAAGATCACCCTCAATGGCAAGATCTATCGCCGTCTCCACGAGGACTGTTATTACGAAGAGCCGGCATGCCCAAGAGTCAGGGAGAATCTTGGAGAAGTGATAAAAAGGAAGAACGAGCAACGGACGGGAGTTGTGCTTACTTGCTGCCACCATTTCTTGTGATCAAGTAACTGTTCCCGCTTGGGCTTTGGTGGGTAGCTCTGACGGGGCCCGGGGAGGTCTTCTGTTTCACAAGGCTTGCCACTTGGATACGGAGATTTGTGGTCGAGGGAATACGATGGGCCGCGAGATCCAGAGTCATCGACGGGTGGTGTCTGAACTTTGAATGTTTGATGGCGAGATATCCTCGAGTAAGGTTCAGCATATTGATCGATGAGGTCGTCGTAAGACTTGAACTCTTCCGCGGGCGGGGGGTTTGGGTAGTTGTGAGCGAGGTAGTCTGTGGAGCGGTCACCGAGATTGGTGAGCTGGTGAGCCATGGAGAAAGGACAATGAGCGTCAAGGAAAGAAGGCTGAAGTCGTCCTGCGAGTGTTGAAACGAGTGTGTGCAACTAATGTTCGAACAAAAATCGGTACATTGTGTTGGAGGCGTGGGACCTCTCTCGCATAAATACATAGCTACTACCAAAGCGAACCCTAAGTTCAACGTTCATGACCCGTCCGTGTCCGTCGAAGAACCCGTCTCTTCTCCTTCAACATCTAACAACAGCTATCGTTAGCATCATTCGTGGAACGGTCGCCCGTCTCACATACCAATCAGATAATCTGGCTCAATCCGGACAGGTGGTGGTGGTGGTCTCGGTGGACTCGGTCGTTTCATCTGTGCCGGCAATGCAGCCGCACCCCTGCCCATTCCCGTTTTGCTGCCTTTCGGACGTCCACGTTTCGGCGGACCCGTCCCAGCAGGGACGCTAGCCGAGATTGCAGATGCGCCAATGGGTGTGCCGACCGAAGACTGCGATCCAGGCGTAGAGGACCGCTCTCTTTCTATAAACGAGGCTGTCGACGAGGATCGTAGTTTCGAGGGGACCTTGGACTGTGAAGAGGGGGCCTGCAGAGGTAACATGAGGAGACGTATATGGAACCAAAAATGAAGAGAACCAGACCTGACTCTCGAGCCCTGCCTTGAGCCGGGAAACAGGAGACCCTAAGTCATGTCAGAATTCGAAGGAAAGACGAGTGGAGCAATTTACCGGTTGTCTTCTGCTTCTTTGGTTTCTTGACGGGAGATATTTGTGGTGAACCGGGCTAGATTTGCACCTCAGCAGTAAGCTTGGGACAAGGGGACGAGTGATTCACCCTTTTGCGCTTCAGATTGAAGTCCGCTTCGTCTAGGATACGATAAGATGTTGTATCTGGCTCTTAAGCAGTGACAGATACCAGCAAGTTTACCCTTGGATTTCACTTTTACCTTCTCGTTGGAATTGTCGTCCGACACGTTACCATTTTCTGAACCAAGGTATGGGGATGCAGACCGCCCAGAGTCGATCGGAATCCTGAAAATTGTCGGTCCACCAATACAGTTCGATATCATTGTCATCATACTTTGTTTTAAGATTTGTGGTACGCGCTGCCCCGCGCCGTACGCCGGTTCCTATGCCCATACATGAACTGAGATGAGGTGCATATCTGTTTGAAGCGATCTTGAAATGACGATGGATATTGGGACATGGGAGCACTGTGGTAGACTAATAGTGGAACGGACCTGACGTTTACACACCGTGCACTCGAACAGTATATTACCATCCTTTGCAGTGGTCGGTGTGCTGATCCCGGCATTCAAGATGGTCTTGCCTGCTGATGACGAAGTCTCGATACTTGCTGCATCCTGGGTTTGAGGCAATGCTTGTACACTGCTTCCGTGAACTGTCCCGAAATATAGTGGTCAGTTAAATTGGACGAGCGGCCTACGCAGAAGGTCCTACCTGTACAACAACTGGAAGGGGATAAAGAGTCGAGGTATATCGATGAAATAAGCTTACCGTGTACGACATATTTGGCACGGCACTCTACTCCGTGCGATTTCGTGATGGCCTTGAAGAGCAGCGTCCATTACTAGGTCGTCCAGCATGGCCGAGAAAAGTCTCGCGGCCTGGATTCTGGTCAGCACCAAGACACTTTGGTACGCCGAGAAACATACAAGACTCGCAATAATCTCATCTCTTTCTGACCTGGACATGCCTCGCGAACGTCTGGTATGACGGTGCACAAGTGCACGCCAGCATTCATCGTCACGTGACGGATGCACGGGGGGGTTCAAACGTTCGAGACAACTGGGAATTCAAAATGTTCAGAAAGGCCAATTCCGAGACTTTTTGAAACGTCCAACGTTCAAACTTCAAAACACAATGGGCGAAGTAAAGCGAGCCACTAGACAGATCGGAATGTCATGGCCTTGCTTGGAATCATTCAGACCATGCGAACAATTTTCTGATAATCTCATTGACTTTAGTCGCGTGTGGAACATTAAGCTCGTGACTTTGTCTTTGGCCTATACTTTGTCATTGATTACGAGCAACGTCGCTTCCGTAGGCATTCATCGTCATGCCGTCAGTCTGCGAGGTGCGCGGTACCCCTGCCTTCGTCTTCTCCTGCCCCAACTCGCTCAGGAGACGCAAAAGGTCGTCGACTGCTTCAACTGACGTTTGAATGTGTACCACAAGCCGTGAACCATTTAATGTGATGGGATCCGGCAGGGCAGCAGCACGTCTCACGATCTCCCCGTATTCTACACCAATGGTAGACGGATCAAAGAATACCTACACGCAGTCAACAAGCAAAGACGATGGTCGATAAGTTGGTTATTTACCATGCATGTTTCCGCTGGGGATAGTATACGAACTCCGATCTCCTCCAACCCTTGTTGCAGGCGGCTGGCTAGTGCGTGTACGCGGGGCAGTTGCGGGAAATTATGCCTAAGTGCATAAGCTGCGGAAGCCGCAAGGATTCCTGTTTGTCGCATCCCCCCTCCGAAGGCTTTGCGAAACCAGCGTGCTTTGTCAATGAATACTTTTGAGCCAACAATACAGGTTCCGACTGGAGCACCAAGGCCCTTGCTGAGGCAAAGGCTGGCAGAGTCGAAAGGAGCACAGAGCTCTGACAACGGCAGCTTTGTCTCAACAGCTACATGCCAGAGACGGGCACCATCCAGATGCATCAGAATATTATTCTCTCGAGCAAACCCTGCGATTTTGATAATCTCGTTCTGGGGGAAGATTATACCATTCAGGGTATTTTCGAGACAAATAAGACGAGTCGGTGCACTAGTCGATGGTATATAAACGGTCATCAGTGAATGAAGGTGACACTGACAAATGAATATCAGATTCCAGCACGGCCGCAGCCTTTACGTCTGCCAAAGTCATGTGGTGACCTTCAAGTCGTCATTACAAAACAGGACTCGGATAGATAGGGACTCACCGTTAGATGGCGTGACGGGGATCGGATAGGCTCCAGTGTGTAGAGCAGCACCCCCTGCCTCATACCTGAAATATGTCTCGTGTGGGGAGCGCGACTCGGGGGTGTGAGCGCACCATAACATACGTATTGATATGGCTCCGGACATCGGTAAGAATTGAAAATGGCGGTTGGAGCAGGTGTGTTCGTATTGCTAATTGGTTACCCAGTGTTCCGCTGGACACAAAGAGCGCAGCTTCCTTTCCAGTGAGCTGTGCCATGTGCTCCTCAAATGTAGAGGTACAATGATCGTGAAAGACGGCGTCTCCGATGGATGCTCGTGCAGCGTACTCGTACATTGCCTTTGTCGGTACTGGATAAACGTTTGTTTGAGCGCGGAGTGACATGCAAGGCTCCTGACTTTGGCCCACCTGTGACAGTATCGCCTGATCGCGGTGAGAAGGGGTAGCAGAAAGATGTTGGATAAACTCACTGATGAAACTCCTGGACACCTCTCTGAGCTGTGCTTCGTTATCTGCTTCCTGGGTGGGAGTTAGAATGTCCACTTTGACTTGTTCAATAATCGCTCGGAGCTTTGGATCCATCATGGGAGGGAGGAAGAAGTGAAGTGTCTGTCTGTGAAAAACCTGATGCAGAACGTCCACAATTCTGTGAGACCCAACAAGGCCTCGCATAACCGTGAGATGGATAATGGATTTTTATCTTATCGAGATTATATAAGTCTGTGGCCTCCGAGGTTTGGCGGAATCATCAAGGCTCTTTCTTGTCTTCTTCCTTCTCGATGGGTAACGTAGGTACATACCACCCTGTTGCTGAGCGCTTGATACTTACGAGCGATTGATTGACACGGTAGGGTGCCAAAGCAGCTCAAAAGCGCGAACGAAACTCTGGCAAGCAGGTTGACAAAGGTCCGACTAGCCGCACCAAGGTCAACGAGGCAGCCAAAAACATCATATGTTCAACCTGCAAACAGACCTTTGTGCGCTCCACCACACAAGTCTGGTATCTGACATGACTAACAAAATGCTTTCGTAGTTGTTAACGACACGGGCTCCGGCGTGAGTTTTAAGGTGATAAGTGAGTTTTGATGTAATTTACATGAATGCATTGCAGGTTAGAGGAGCATGCGCAGAACAAGCACTCCAAGACGCTAGCCGAGTGCTTCCCCGGCTTCGCCAAGTAGTTCTGATGGGGAGTATACCCGTATTTGTGTGCATAGTCTAGAGATGAAGGAGAATGGTTGAGCAATCGAGAGTGAAAGATTATGGCGAATTCGACCAACGCACCAAGGAATGCACTGCGTGATGAGTCTCATAGTCCAAAGGAGGTGGTACCCGTTGCTTGAGCATTGGCGCCTGCGCTTTGCATTTTCTCGCCGACTTTTTTGTTAACCTCGAAAAACTTTGCAACACATCGGTCTATGCAAACACTCTCCCCCTTGTTGAGGTCGCCCTCGGCATACCGTGGGCTGATGCACTTGCTATGGCATGACGCGACAATGCGGTTGAAGACATCCGAAACCATGTCGATCCTAGAAAATGTCAGCACAAGACGACGATGGGTGCATGAGCTTACTCGTTGATGGCCATCTCGATTCGCTCATGATTGACGCCTCCCGAGGGAGTAGCAGGGGCACGACCGAACATGGACATTTGGACAGAACCTGAAAGTGAAACGCGAAGGAAATTTAGGAAAATATATCACAATCATGTGACCATGAGCGACATATCCAGAAAAGGAAATCATCATTGGAAAAAAAAAATAATAACTAGTAACTCGCAGAGTCTCAGTCAGTATGGGAGACAACTCATCGTCGCTTGCACTTCACCGGTGCAGATTTGTCGATGCCTCCCCTTCCCCGATAACCGCCCTAGGATTTCCCCCCTCGCCGTTGCCCCAGCTTAAGACCAGGGCAGCGAGCAAGCAGCGTGAACGCGATCGCGGTCCTGCATTCGGCACCCTTGTTGTCGGTCACGCGAACGGAAGCATAGACTTGCTCGAGTGGACGGGCGAACTCGGAGAATCACAAGCTCCTCAGACCTGGCACCATCGCAAGGTCTGTCGACTTATTCCATCCCAAATCAAAGGCTCAGATCTACCCGTTGTAGACTCTTCCTGGTCCCCATCCATCCAAAGTCGACTCTCTAGCATTAACCATACGATATCCGGACATATTTCCTCTAGACAAAGTACCCTCTCCCTCAGATCTTCGTCTGTTTAGTTCAGGTGGTGGAAGCGAACTCTTGGAATGGGACCTGGCCAGAGGTTCCGTGAAGGTACGTCTCTTGAATATCGGATAGTTATCTACTTCGGCTCAGTAACACCAGAGGACAATTAGTTCTCAAGGGGGCTCCATATGGAGCTTGGCAGCAAATCCTGCCTCAACATTACTGGCATTGGGGTGTGAAGATGGTTGCGTTCGATTGTTGTCTCTCTTTTCCGACACACTCCAGCACTCCCGCCGCTTCGATCACGTTAGATGCCGTATTCTTAGCATCGCATGGGGTCCTCCAGTGCCTCGACAACCAAAAGCGAATGGTTCTGTAAGCCTACGCGATGACCAGGAGGAAAGTGGAAATGACAGCGATGACGAAGACTATGGGTGGAGTGATTCGTGGCTCGTAACCGGGGGATCGGATAGCAGCTTGCGAAAATGGAACATTAGCACTGGGCGACCAACCGACCGGATGGGGACCGACAAAATAAAAGGAGATAGCACACTCGTCTGGACGGTTGGAGTACTTGCGTGAGAACAATACATCCTCCCCGCAATTCATACCAACTTATATAATGGCAGCGATGGGACGATTATATCTGGCGATTCACTGGGTATCGTCAAGTTTTGGGATCCAGTGACATGCACTCAAACTCACAGTTTCACTGCGCACGGCGCAGATGTGCTCTGTCAAACCATTGGACCGGACGGGACATCTGTCTTTACATCCGGCGTTGACCAGAAAATCGTCCAGTTTACCAATGTCTCATCTACACCAGATTCTTCGTCATCAAGATTGAGCGCTGCCACAAGCCGATGGATCATGTCAGCCTCGCGACGAATGCACTCGCACGACGTGCGTTCGCTGGCTATGTGGCCCCGTTACAGCCCGCTTCCGCCTGTCTATCGACGAAGAACTGCCCCAAGCTCTTCGTTCATAGCGCCTGTTCTCGTGTCCGGCGGCCTCGACATGTCCGTGGTCCTGACGCCGTGTCTGCCCGCGAAAATGACAACATCTACTGTGGCAGCACGAGTCGTTAATCCACTGGCAACGAGTGTTGCAACCACGTTCGAAGACTCTTACTATCGGCGGATTCCATATGTATCTGCTGTTTCCATAGTTAAGGGTGCAAGGCTTGTGTCATGCATGCACGAGACAGGGTTGAATATCTGGCGTGTGCTCAACATTCCGAGCATATCGATGATCGTTGACGGCAGGGATAATCCCACAGACCCCGAGTTGAGGGTGAGCTGGGAAAGTGTACTTGAGATGGAACTCAACGTCCAAACGAACCTCATAGCAAGCGCTCTTTCGGACGACGCCCGGTGGCTTGTCGTATCGGATTTGTGCGAAACGAAACTTTTTGAACTGTGTAAGACGGTGAGTCTACATTCATGTAGTTCGAGGGGGGCCGCTCAAGTCTAAATGTCCCCATCAGCCCACAGGAGAGATGAATCCGAAGCGGGCCCGATCGTTAGCCGCTTTGCTTGAGACGCACATTTCCCCTTCGAAATCAAAAGCGATGGGCAGTAGTTGCTTCGTCTTCACACCCGATTCAAGCAAAATGGTCTTAGCCTCAGTATCAACGTCCACCATTCTTATAATTGACCTGACCACCGAGGAGCCTGCTGTACTGAGACGATTTGATCAACACAGAAAACTGATCCCTCTTAGCGGCGGTCGGCTGGTTCGTGGATCGAGTCAAAGTCGTGTGCAAGATGCAGACGATGATGACGGCGAACTGCCTCAGTCAGACAGTCCACCATCTGTGCTACGCATGGCTGTAAGCCCCGATGGGCAGTGGCTTGCGACCTCGGATGAACTCTGTCGGACGCTTGTCTTCAATCTTGACTCGATCCAGGCACGTTTAGCCTTTCTGCAGTTCATTAGTGCCACTAATCTATCTATGTCTGCAGTACCACAAAACCTTACCTTCATTACCTCACCCACCAAACGTGCTGACCTTTATCCCGGAAAAGCCGCAAATCCTTCTGATCGTCCTTCCGAACAATACCATACACATCTTTGATGTCGAGCACAGTGAAGTCCCCATATGGGCCCACGACCTCAACTCACGTGTTCCAAAACAATTAACCAATACGCCAGATCCCGTGCTGGGTGTCGTATTTGAGCCAAGCACGCCTCTGCCGCCATCGGCTGTGATCAACGGTGACCTTGAGATGACCGACGTCCCTCGCAAAAAGTTTCGCTCACAGTCTAACACATTTCCTCAAAAAGAAGCTATCTTCTGGGGAACATCCTGGCTATGCAAGCTCAAGTTCGACTGGCTGAGTAAGAATACGGAGCCACGAAAACGTCGAAAATCCGAGGGAAGGCATACTCCACAGGAGTATCAAGGTGTTGCACCGCGGCCAGATCTTCAAAATAGCGCGTACGAGGCGCGAAACTTTCGGATGGTTACACACTACCGACCGATTCTAGCGTTGGATTTTGTGGGTCCAGGGGAGATGGTCCTTGTGGAGAGACCGTTGGTGGATGTGTTATCAAAGCTTCCACCTGCCTTCTTCAAACCGAAATACGGGCAGACATGATGGCAATGCATCTTCTAGTACAACTTCCTGAATTTTACTTGAGAAGCATGAAAATGGGGGCTGAGGAATGTCCCCAATACATACTAGCAAAATGGTAGTGAATACAGTTGAGCAACCGTGTATGTGAAGAACTAAATTTGGTCGGTTCAGATTGAGAAACTCGTCGCAGTCAGTGCTGCCCACCAGACTTTTCTCCTGATACTGTCTATGATCTAGTTATTTTCATTGTTCCTGGGATGTTTTCAGAACAAGAACGATTCAAATACAACAGACACACACCGTAAAGCAAAGAATAGAATAAATCTCGATCACTGCTTGAATGCTTCGAAGTAGGAAAGTAGGATATGCCTATTGTCCAATGGTACCATTCTCTCCTGCTGGGGTCTTGGCAGAACAGGAAAGTGTGCGTAGACCACAGTTTCCTGAGCAGGATAGCACCCATCCTCAACGGCATGAGCAAGAGTAGTCGTCACGGGAATCTTGTAGAAGGTAGGCATGGAGCCTAACATTGTGATTCCAGGTACCGTCTGTTGCTCCAGTGGAGGGAGACCAAGAGCTTGAACACGGAAGGTGTTGGTCCTGGAGAAGGAACCGATTACCGCAACAATAAGCTGAGGTTCGGGATCTAATCCCGGGCCTAGACCTGGATACCTCCACTTGTCTTCTTGCACCAAGAGCAGGGATCGGTCCTCTCTAAGTTCTGATAGAATCTCAGCATCCACCTTGGTGTGTCTCACTTGACCACAGATGATAAATTGGATATCCATTCTGAGCAGAACGAGTCCACCGAAGCTTTCCTCATATCGCAGATTTCGAAAGAGATAGTAAATAAAGTTTCGGATATGTTCATTGTCACCTGTTGTCGCCTCCTCCAGACCGGCCATGAAAGCACGCGCAACAATATCCTTGGTGACGTCATCTGGGCTCTGCACTGTCAAAATATCGGGATGGACAGTGGGCTTGGGAAGGGGTCCACCAAAGAAGGTGGCAGCATCTTGGAAGACAACTCGGATGTTATAAGCTCGAAGGTCATGTTGCGTCCACTCATTCCCTGACTTTGGATAGCAAATGAGATTGGCCATTCTACAGCATAGTCAAAGGAGCTCGAACGCTGCTAATAGTACTCAGCACTTACATGGAGCGCAAGAGATGGTTTAGACAGAGACCCCTAATCAGTCGTCGTAAAGAGGTGTGACACATGACATGCGAAACTTGAACACCCTGCATCGCACAGCACGCTTGTAAACGATAGGACGTCATCACGCTGGTCTCGTGAACTACAGCCATATGCATTGGCCACCAAGGCATAGCACGACTTCTCCTGACCCTCGCATGTCTTACGATCTCGTCCGCAGACGCATAAATGTGCCAATGTTCTGCTCGGAGAATGTGAGAGAGCAGTTGACAGTCCTGAGAGCAACCGAAAGGAAAAGGCACCGAAATCTAAGCCACTAGCATTATCAGAAAGCTCAAGGTATCCATGGTAATACACTGAGAAAGCAAAGGATCAAACCGGACATGTCTAGTGCGTAGTTTAATGCATGGCTGCTTCTCTGTCTTGCTTTTCACCTTCCCTGGGAGAGGAGAGTTTCAAATAGATTCTTGGAGATCAACTGGAGAACACACTTGGCATTGAGGATGGAGAGATAAAGCGTCCAGAAGACACCACATGCGGACTGGAAGGGTATCCTGTATGGTAACGGCATAAAGCGGAAATTTATCAACTGTGGCAATGTCAGACGCAATACGACGAGATGTGCGAAATGTGCACCTGTGCTAACGGCCAAATTTTCCAGTTGGTCAACAAGGCAGGGGTGTACATATCAGCATATTTGTCCCATATTTGATTCTTGGTTCGGCCCTCCATGACGCCAATGGAGCCAATAAATATCGCGAGCTGGGAGTAAAGTAATATAATTGGGAACCGACACAGAGAAAGGAGGCCGAAGACATACGCCTAGCGGTGCCCTGAACAAGTGAGAAGATTAGACGGCGAAGAAAATCAGTGAACCACAACGCTTACATGATAAATTGATCTGCGGCAAGTCTCTTCGATAAGGCTTTGAAACTGACTCTATGTATGCGTCGTCTGCGGAGAGGAAACTTGCGTTCAAGGAAGAGGTTCCACCTGCCGAGTATGGGGCCTCGGAGGGAGCAGGTTCAAGGTTTATTTCCAAGAAGGGCACAATACATACTTATGCCGATACCAAAGCAGAAGAAGTGAAGGGTACGTGCAGGGTCCCAAACTGGGTGACGCTGGTGATCTTGAACAAGCTGTGTGCATGGAGAGGTGAGCGATAAGGATAGCCAACGGTAAAAAATCTAGCCCACGGCATTTTGAGTGAGTTGAGCGACGATGTCGCCAAAGGCGTTGAGCGTTCCGCCTGTGAGAGCGAGCGTACGGTTCGGGTGAGTGTAGTAGAAATATTGGTATGTTCTGGCGAGGGCGACAGTGGTGGCCATTCAAGTGAAGCTAGCTAACTTACAAGGGACTCAAGACTATATGCCATGACGTAATCGCCCAAGAAATCAATTCACGTGACCAGAACGCCAGCCTCATAAACCCGCCGCGTCGAAATCTCTCCGTCGCCCATCACCATGCCTTCCTCCTCTGTCCTCATCCTCGCTATCGCTCTCATTTCAGCCGTGCGCGCCCTCCCCGTCGATGAGATATCCGCACGCAACGGCTTCAGCTCTACGGTTTCAGACGTTGGGGGACAGGCATCTGCAGGGTTTGGAGCAAGTAGCTGCACAGGCACATTTGAGGAGTGCGCATTGTCCGAACTTTTGAGAACATCGGCATTCAAGGTGGGATCCGGTGGGTACACGAGGTTTATTTCGTTTTGCGTCAACTCTAACACCCCGATAGAGGATGGGGCTTTCCCTGGAACAGCAGACGGGCAAACGTTCCACGGTATTATCGGAGGTGGCAACACGACCAGAAAAGTTCCGCAAGGCAGTGGGTTTTTGGGAGATGGTGGAGAGGGACCCGGAGGATCGGTCGTTGACGACTATCCTGCACTCATCGAACTAGATCCAGGTGTGTGTATTCAGTATGCGCGTCGAATGAAACTGACGTTGACCCGACAGACAATGCTAGGCAGGGTGGTAACGCATCCAGTAGAAACAGCTCGGGATTGGTCATCTAGATGGCGATGCCACAAAAGGGGAGCATATCCTCATATCCTAGACCTACTTTGCGGACGTTATGCACAGACTATCCACTTGCCTATTGATGGGGTTGTATTTGATGGTATATCCAACAAGCATATTATGTCTCCTGGCATTCACAGTAGCTTGAGGTGTCCAGTAACTTGATTTACAAGCTCTACTGGTGCTGGCAATACCCATCAGCGACGAGCATGAGGTCACAGAACAAAACTTGCCAGGACCAATTCCAAGGACTGTACGCGAGCCTGCCGCGATCTGCGTACGCCCACTGGAATAGGGTACTATCATCAGCACGGATGAATACCATCCCAAAACACAACATACGCGTCAAGTATCGGGCGGGCACACAAGTTCAGACTCTTTGCAATCGCCTCTAGCTCTAGTAGCTCTTCCTCGGAAGATCCTTTAAGAGCAATTTTCGCTTGTCTGTTCAAGTCTGTTATCAACGAGGCTGGGCATGACAACGGAGCGTACCCTGTCCGTTCCCAGTGTTGTACAAGCTAACGCGCTTTTCAGCGTGTGAGATCGACTCGAATGGGCCAAATAACTCGCCTTTGGATTCGTTTTCATGAGTGCCTTGTAACATGCCAACGTCGCGTGACTGGAAATATATACGTCCGACACAACCACCTCTCAATCAAGACGCATGACATACCCACATCTAAAACAACTCAGAGTGACATTGATGCGTGATAAATGACTACCCACTGCGCCCCAATCTTCCCTTGTGTCATTTTCAAATCTGTCCGTACAACCAGCACCTGAATGCAGCACATCAATGGAAGTGTCCCCCAGGGCTGGAAGCACATACCAGCTTGCACGGTTCCATCATTTGTGGTCTTATGGAGGAAAGGTCGCCATCGGCCATTTCCTCGTCTTCCTCGTCGGCGTTCTCTGATTCTGGCTTGGGTTCTGGCTTGCTTTCTTGTGGTGCAACCGATGGTAGGTTCTTCGCCCCGAAGTGCGCTCCTAGGTAGAATCCGAGTGCTAGAGAGAGACCTGCTGAGACAGCATATGACAGCACTTTTATATTTCGAGCTGGGAAATGAGTGTAGGCTAGAGCTTTCCAACTTCAACTTACTGGTGTGGATCATTGAGGCGAATGGAGAGCGCAGGTTGCCGAGCCCGATAAGGGATACAGCAGAGTCGGCGTACTTTCTGACAAACTATATAATGGCAAAAGAAACCGATGCACCCCGGGAAGATGTTGCCAACCGAGAACCGTTCTCTTCCCTCGAACTCTCAGAACAGACGAACAAAGGTCTCGCGGATATGGGGTTCACGACCATGACACCCGTGCAGGCCAAGGCTATTCCACCACTGCTCGCCGGTAAAGACGTCTTGGGTGCTGCACAGACTGGCTCAGGCAAGACACTCGCCTTCTTGATTCCTGCCGTGGAACTGCTCCATCGAATGAAATTCAAGCCAAGAAATGGTCGGTGTCCACTGTCGCCGGTGTTTATGTACTGATCAGATATTTGCTCTTTCCATAGGGACTGGTATTATCGTCGTTTCCCCTACACGAGAGTTGGCATTGCAAATATTTGGCGTTGCAAAAGACTTGATGGTCCACCACTCGCAGACGTTTGGAATAGTGATTGGGGGTGCAAATCGGAGGGCAGAGGCCGAAAAGCTCCAGAAAGGTGTCAATCTACTAGTAGCAACGCCAGGTCGGCTGCTTGATCATCTCGAAGTAAGTAATAGATGTGAAATTAGGTCTCCCAGCGAGTTGCTCATGACTACAGAATACCAAAGGATTTGTTTTCCGAAACCTAAAAGCACTGGTCATCGACGAGGCAGATCGAATATTAGAGATTGGTTTCGAGGAGGAGATGAAGAAAATTATTGCGATTCTTCCGAATGGTACTGCATGCAAAGTACTCTCGACCTGCGGACTGCCTAACGATCTTGATAGATGGTCGGCAATCTATGCTTTTCTCTGCCACACAAACGACGAAAGTGCAGGACCTCGCTCGCGTATCATTACGCCCTGGACCTCTGCATATCGACGTGGACAAGGAGGAGACGACAAGCACTGTATCGACACTATCACAGGGTTATGTCGTTTGCCCATCTGACCGCCGTTTCCTCCTTTTATTTACCTTTCTGAAAAAGAACCTCAAAAAGAAAGTCATTGTCTTTTTTTCCAGCTGCAACTCCGTCAAATATCACGGAGAATTGCTCAACTACATCGACGTGCCGGTCCTCGACCTACACGTACGCCTATTTCGGCACACGCTGCAAGCTTGTAGTTGACCGTTGTATAGGGGAAACAAAAGCAACAAAAACGGACCAACACGTTCTTCGAGTTTATCAATGCGGAATCTGGCATCTTACTGTGTACGGATGTTGCCGCCCGTGGACTAGATATCCCTCGTGTGGATTGGATCATCCAGTACGATCCGCCAGACGATCCAAGAGACTATATACACCGTGTGGGACGTACCGCACGAGCTGGGAAAGTTGGGAAAAGTCTATTATTCTTATTGGAGAGCGAGTTGGGCTTCCTACGGTATTTGAAGGATGCAAAGGTACCCCTCAATGAGTATACCTTCCCAGCGGAACGGATCGCCAACGTGCAAAGTCAGGTAAGTGTCGCCATCGTTGACAGACCATCTCCTGATCCTACACCAATCTAGTTGGAAAAGCTACTACAAAAAAACTACTTTCTACATCAATCTGCCAAAGATGGATTCAGGTCTTATCTTCAGGCGTATGCGTCATATTCGCTCAAGAAAATATTCGACATCAACGCGCTTGATCTCGCCAAGGTTGGCAAGTCGTTTGGGTTTGCGGTCCCACCTCGCATCAACATCAACATTGGAGGGAAATCGAGTTCAGGGAAGAAGCGACGGCGGCACGAAGAGGAGGAAGAGGAAGAATGGGAGGATATACCGCTTGGGGAGGGTGCGGACGAGGAGAGTCCGGAAACAACGAGGAGACAAGGCAAGGGGCGACGGATAGAGACGCTGGGCCAGAAGGGGGTCGAAAAGGAAAAGTATAGAAAAGGCAAGGAGCGAAAGAAAGCAAAGGCGTCGGGACAACAATGGAGTCGGTGAACCCGGATAGGAAATAGACCATAGGATAGGGTTACGTGTCAACCTGCCCTAAAGTCACCTGCAGGCAAACCCGTTCGTTTCACTCGTATTAAGCTGACCCTTTGCACCGAAATTTCTATCTCGTTTATCTTGAAACTAATCCATTGTGTACAGCACCCATGGCGACGACTCAGGTCACCCACTTCACTCCCTTCTTCCTTCCATAAACACCTACTGACGTGCATGTACAGCACTATCTATGGGCAGGTGGTCATTTCCTGCTTTTAGTGTCAGCGCTGCGATATTTTATTGCATCCATCACTTTTACGACCGTCTCTGCATGGTGGTACAAAGGTATGCCGCCCTCTCAGTCTTTTCACTCACATTTTCTCGATAGGGCTGACCGCATCCTGCAGCGAGCTTCTTGGGTGCCCTTGTTAGCTATGCGATCGTGTGCTAGTGAGTAGCATCCGTCGTGCGTGGCAGCGGCATGGTGTTTTTACTGACATTATGCGTGTGTTCGCAGTAAATCACTCGGGGTGAGATTGAGTGCTGTTTGTCGCGTGTTTAGTTTTCACACCTTGCGTGTTATAGACTCCGCAGCCTAACTTGGCCTACTTGAAAAAAGCAGCCGCGGACGAGGTGGGTTTACGAATCCAAGAGGTGTGCGTATATGCTGAGATGGATGCACAGAATGTCCAATACTTCGTGCTCGCGCTCTTCTGGTGGAGCTCCAAGCCAGTTACCTGTGAGTTTGCGTGCGTGACCGAGGGATATTCTATTGATTGTGCTGCCTAGTCGCATTGATGCCTTACTTTGTGTTTTCGCTCTTCCATGCTTTAACGTTCACACGCACGACATTGATGTCTCAGTACCTTCCACCGGGACCGCCCGCCACCGCTGGAGGACCCCCACAGCCGCATCCTCTCGCGAAACGCCTGCAGCTCTGGGTGAAGTGTACGTGGTTTGACGTGGTCGGATTTGACGGCTGACTGTTGGTGGACATCAGCAAACTACGACCCGGCGATGCGAGTGGTTGCGCTTGCGGAGCTGCTCATCTTCTTGCGCGTTGCGTTCGGGGCTCTCCTACTCCGAAACTCGTTGCTTACGCCCGTGATCTATGCGCACTTTTTACGCCAACGATTCTACCAGTCTGCGTTCACGCGGGAGGCAGTCTCGTATGCTGATGAACGTGTCACGGCTGTTTTGAGGAACCCTGTTGTGCCGCCCGTTGTGAATACCGTGTGGGGAAAGGCGAGGGAGATCACGATCAAGTGGGCGGGGAATGTAATTGAGCAGAGGAGAGAGTGAGGCACGATGGTAGCATTGGTACGCTGGTTGGTCGAGTGACTTTTTGTCTGGACGACGACGAATTATGCTATATGATAGATTTGTTAACTATTTTTTTTATTTTCTTGTTTTTGACAAACAAGACCATACAAAAAAAAAATGAACTATTAACTTCGGAAACGTTTTCTGCGACGGCCCGACGAAAGACGAGACGCGGATAATTCAGAGGTTCGACGTTTTCCTCCGCCAAAATGTCCCGCATACCAGTCCCGACTCACCCTTCCACCCACAACAGGCACATAGACCGCCCCGATTCACCCTCCATGTCAAATCTCTCCGCCCCCGTATCCGACACCAGAAAAAAGCAGTCAAGGCGCGACGAGGTTCGTCTCTCTCCGCGTCGTCTTCCCGTCTGACCATCCACCAGGCAATCCGCAAGAAAATCGAATCCGAGCTCGCCCGAAAGCGTACCATCTCGACCACTTTTCAGTCCGGTCGCAGTAAACGCACCGCCAAACCTCCTGTGACCAAGGGAACAGTTGCAGCCCTCAAACCAAGTCCCGCCCTCACTGTCCCAGATAATATCACCGTCGCAGAGGCCAGCCAGCTATGTGCTGCCAAGCGCACGGACTGTGTCCTCGTCGTTGACGACGATGAGGGCCTTAGCGGCATATTCACCGCCAAGGACCTCGCATACAGGGTCACTGCAGACGGTCTGGATCCCCACTCGACGCCCGTCAGCCATATCATGACCCGCAACCCCATGGTCACCCGCGATACAACCAGTGCGACGGAGGCTCTCCAGCTCATGGTCCAGAGACATTTTCGTCACCTGGTCGGTCATCACACTAGCTCATCGCCTGCTTGTCTCATCTCTGTCCTTTGTTAGCCCGTCTGTAATGAGGAAGGAAACGTCGTCGGTTTGCTCGATATCACCAAGGTATTTCACGAGGCCCTCAACAAGGTCGAACGCAGCTCTTCCGCATCCGAAAAGCTCTACAACGCTCTCGCTGGCGTGCAGTCAGAGCTTGGCCCTGGTATGGCTTCGAATCCTCAAGCTGCCGCTATGCTCGCATACGTCGACGCCCTCCGTGAGAAGACCGCACTACCCGATCTGACTACCGTCATGGATTCGCGCACGCAACCAGCGACTGTGACCCCAAAAACAACCGTCCGTGAAGTCGCAAAGCTGATGAAGGAGCGCAGGGTAACAGCCGTGTGTGTCATGGAGAATACCCCTGGGTCAGATAGCCTACATCCAAAGATCGCCGGTATCTTCACCAGCAAGGATATAGTCCTCCGGGTAATTGCTGCCGGCTTGGATGCCGGGATTTGCAGCGTCATTCGCGTCATGACTCCTCACCCCGACACTGCACCTCCAACAACGACTGTCCATGACGCTCTCAAGAAGATGCACAGTACGTCTGATCAGTCATGGGACGACCCCTACTGACGCATCTGGTTGCAGACGGTCACTACCTCAATCTACCTGTCGTGGAACCTGACGGACGTCTAGTGGCTATCGTCGACGTGCTCAAACTCACATATGCCACTCTTGAGCAGGTCTGTCATTTTTTTCTCAATCGATATCTCTTGTTGATTCATGGTAGATGAATGCGATGAGTACTGAAGCAGCCGGCGAAAATGCTGACACAGAGGGTGGTCCAATGTGGGGTCGTTTCTTCGATTCCATTGGCGGTCATGACGACACCGAATCCGTCATATCAGGCTCGCATGTCCCTGCGGATGCTCACTCTATCTCAGCACATAACCCTTCCCGTCTTCAGCAGTCACCCTTCCCTGAAGTTCACCCCAATGATTCTGCTTCCGTGGTCGATGAGGACCGGGAATCTGTTCTTGACGCGTACTCGCGCAAGAAAGGCGGTCATAACATCCCTAGTATCACCGGTGCAGCTTCGAGCGTACCGGTCGATGATGGCACCTACGTTTTCAAGTTTCGCACTCCAAGTGGGCGGACGCACCGATTCCAAGCCAGGCACGACAGTGTTGAGATGCTTCGCGAGATTGTATCCGGAAAGCTTGGCACCGACCCATTTTTCAGCTCGTACAATGGCGATCCGGATCAAGAACCTGACCCGACAGATTTCATACTATCGTACACAGACGCAGATGGGGACACCGTTTTGATCACAAGCGACAATGATATCGCTGATGCTGTCAAGATTGCACGTACAGGGGGCTCGGATCGCGTTGTATTGCTCATCCAAGGTGGCAAGCAGTGGAATGAAATAGGTGTTGACAAGGGTGAAACCAAGGCTGCCAGTGCTGAGGTCGCGACGCCACCAAAGGAGGAGGTGAAGGCTGGGAAGCCAGAGGCTGCTCCGGAACCACCGGATGCTGCGTCGCCTCCCCAGGTTTATACACCACCACAGCAAGAGCTGGTGTTGGGTATCCCTAAAGACTTGCTGCTACCTGCAAGTATAGGCGCGCTTGCTGTCGTCATACTGGGCGTTTTTACCATCTCTCGTCTAACGCGCGATTAGCGGAAGGAGGGAAAGCCAAGCACCGTTTCGGGGATCTGGATGATTTGTGGGAAACATGGACTTGATAATTTCTTTCTACCGTACATGTTCCCCCATGCCGCCTCACTCGCTTGCATATACATCTTTTGCATGATGTTTCACGAATCACTGACACGTCGAACGAGTATCCGAGCAATGAGACGTTTCTGCGAGGGTCTCCCCGTAAATTCGCATCTGTAGTCGAGCGCCAGAATTTGCGTGGACTGGCAAACAAAAGTCGATTCCAAGTAGCCTGAATTATCTCAAGGTGTAGCCGGCGTTCCGCGATCAGGTGAGCTCAGCCTGCACCTTCCCAGCCCAATATAAATTGACCTGCGACTCATGCTATTGACATTGTTCCGTTTTGTCCCATGTCGTTCGTGACAGAAGGACTTGGACTTGCCCAGCTTTTTGAGGAAGTCAGGTGTGACATCCTCACCAAGAATCAAGAGACCGACAATGTGCTCGAGCTCAGCCAGATATCGAGAACCTTCATCTGTGAGTTCCCCTCGTAGTAGCCGTCTCATTATTGAAACGATGCCGTTTACCACCGACAGCGGACACGATCACGGGTAGGAACACATCCGATATTCGTCGAATAGCGAGCATGCGCTGATTCTTTGTTACATAGTCCCAACAAAAGAGATGAGCGAATATGCACTTCGTGCCTCCCTTGGCGACGATGTCTACTTTGACCAGTCCACCGCTGCCTTTGAGGCACATATCGCCAAGATAACCGGGAAGGAGGCTGGTCTCTTCCTGCCCTCTGGAACGATGTCCAACCAAGTCGCGCTGCGCACGCACCTCCAGCAGCCGCCCTACTCTGTCATCACAGATGCCCGTGCTCACATCTATCGGTGAGTATCTGGAGTTTCTCGGTTTCTCTACTGCACTCATGGTCGATCAGAATGGAGGCCGGCGGTGCTGCATTCCACTCACAGGCCAACAGCATTCCAATTTTCCCGCAGAACGGTGAGTTTCGATAAGAAAAGGACGTCTGAGTCATTGTCATATGTCCTCAGGTCACCACTTGACATGGGAAGATATTGAGCCACGCATCGTCTCTGGAACAGATGTACACGTGTAAGGTATACATTTAGGCGGCTGAAATCTGTTCTCACCTCACTTTGACCGTATTCAGCGCGCCAACGCGGATCATTGCACTAGAAAATACCCTTAACGGGACCATCATCCCTCAGAATGATGTACGCGAAATTTCAAAGAACGCGCATGCTCGGAACATTATCATGCACCTTGACGGCGCACGTATCTGGGATGTTGCTATTGGAACAGGATTGTCCATGAAGGAGATCTGTGACCCGTTCGACACCATTAGCTTGTGCCTCTCCAAGGGTCTTGGTAAGATGTCATTCTGTTTGTTTCCACCATATTTATGGTGCTGATTGCTGTCCTACAGGTGCGCCAATCGGGACATGTTTGGTCGGCCCCAAGGCCTTCATCACCAAGGCGCGGTGGTTCAGGAAGCTTTTTGGCGGTGGAATGCGTCAGACAGGTTACTTGGTAGGCTGTGCCGCATATGCGCTCACTCACACCTTTCCCCTTCTTCCTCGTGTCCATGCCCTTGCTAGGCGCATGCAACAGGGCCTGGAGGACATCGGTGTTGGAATCCTGAGTCCCGCCGAAACTTGCATCGTAGGTTACCCGATCTTTGTTTGCTGAGATCTGACCATCATATGTGACGGACAGTTGTTTTATGACCCGTCTACCATCGGTGTAGAGTACTGGGAGATCGTCGAGCGTGCTGCTGCGCTCGAAAAACCGATCAAGCTCAATGGGTCTCGCATCGTGATGCACGTTCAGACATCCTCGGAAGCAGTCGATGATTTCCTTGATCTCATGACAACAATGAAGAAAGAGAAGGCAAAGGCTGGCTGGACACCTGATCGGGCACCACCTAAAAAGCATAATCCTTTCCGAGATGTATACGTCAAGGCTACCAAGCCAACTTAGATGCATCCGAGTGGCAAGACTCGAGTATGCCTTGGAGATTTTGTTGATACCTACTTTGGAATATTTAGCCTTTGTGTTGTATCAGAAGTTGCACCAAATACTACATGCGGGTTGAGTAAACGTATGTACATCGAATTCACCCGTGCAGACGGCACGGGTTGACCTGCACAATTGAATAATCATACGACAGATTTTGCCTGGATCTAGACTCTTGACATTTTAACCTTTGCCCACATACCGCTGTTTTTCGTACTCTTTCCAAAGAGACTTCATGATCGTTTTCCCGCCCGAATCCAGCGCAGAAACCATCAGAGAATCCCGACCATGTTCCCCCACTATCTCGCACAAAGCAAACAGTCCAGGCTCGAGGTCCCTCCTCATCTCCGCATTGACAACACACAATGGATCGTTGAACGCATCCACGTATGCAACAAGGACGTACGGTGCGTGTTTCGCAAACGGTTTGGCGAGCGACTCGGCCTTTTGCGATTCCATGGATGGGGAGGCGTGTGCTCTCGGGACCGTTTTGGTAGATAGCGAGGTGAGGAGGCGGGCGAGCGCGCGCGCTTCGTCCGTGGATAAAGGTTGGGAAGCAGATAGCCAGGATGGGAACGTGTCTGTGACGATTTTGCTCTGCTTTGCACCGAGTTGTGGACGTGTCTTGCGGGTCAGCATCATCAGCTGGCGTAGGACAAGGCTGAGGTGAGGAAGGGTGTGGACGACAAGGTCGCGTCGCAATCGAATGAGTGCACCGATGATAGTGACGATATGGTGAAAAATAGGAGCCACCGTTGTGGCATCGTGCTGTGAGGAACCGGAGAGTATCTTGTTGAGCAGGGACCATATACTACCGAGATCCACGGAGCGAATAGCCGCTGGCTGATGATGTTGGACGTCAGTGGGGCAGTGTAGAATCGTATTCAAGAATGCGCACCCGATCCGAGCAATGCCGAGCAATAAATTCTAGGCATTGCAATTTTAAAAATGATGTACCACCATAAATCTCCTCTCGGTCAGTGAACAGGTTGAAGCATTGCGCTGCAAAGCGCTGAACGACCCTGAGAGTACCTGTGAAATCCTGTTGGGAAGACCAAACTCTACTCGTGGGACAAACTTACCCTGCGGTGCGTCATGCAGCACTATCTGACCGAGATGGATCAAACGCTCACGGTGACCCACGCGGAGCCCACTTCCCCCAATTCCTTCCTCCAAAACGTCTAATAAGTGAGAAAAGTCTTTAACAGACATTCTTCTCGAGGCTTGGGTGACATGGGCGTCCATGGTATGTTCGACTTTGAAATAGGGTAAGAAACATGAAATAGGTATACACAAGGCAAATGACGCACTATCAGATCCACCATTGAGTGCATAAAAACAAACCAAGACGTCAAGATGAACACGATGCACGTCGTCAGGCATACACCCGAGTTCTTCAAACAAAAGTCCAAAGATGCTTGAGCAAGTCTTAGAGTCTAGTCCAGTGAAAATTTCCCTGCAAACTGTTGTTGCCAGCTTTCGCCCGAACGAAACTGCGGCAACTTGAGCTAGAAAAGGGTCAGGGATTTTGACTACATGATTCTCGAAAACTGACAACTTAATCCTAGCCACCGCTTCAACGACAACATACAGGACCATGCATTGACTTCTTCACTTGACGGAACTCGATTAAAATCATTTTCGGCCATGGTTTGCGAGAGAGTAGACTCCAGTGCCTCAAGGAGTGTTTCTAATGCGAATTTAACCTGATCAGGCACCCTGCAGTGTGGTCATCGCATCACCAATACAAAATATACCACGAGATCGTACCTAGCGGAATCAACATCACCTGCGACACACTCCATGAGTTTGAGAACACTTGACTGAACGACGAGTTGCGCCCACGTCCTCTGAGAGGTTGACTGTGAAAACGGTCTAGCAGCCGTAAGGACAGATATAACAGTGGAGACAAATGTTGCTGCCTCTGGCTCCTGTGAGCGGAGCAGGCTCCTAGAGATCATCATTGGCGCTGCATCACACATAGATAGAAGCCCAAGACGTACATTGTGTGTAATTGTACCAAATCAAGCGTGGCGTTTGTGAGTGCATTTGGAGGGGAAGGTATTGACGGAGGGCTGAGCAGATGCTTGACAAAAGCCAAGGAAACCTACATGCACTTTTTGCATGAGCACGGCATTGAACACAACGTAAAACTTACAGAGTGGCTCGGAGTTCCCAGATACTGTCCCATGCGCTGAGAAAAGACGCGAACGAACATCAGTCGACGAGTCCATGTCTTCAACTCCTCTGCTGGGATCCTGTTATCTGCTTCGTCCGTGTGAGTTTTTCCCCGATGTCCCCCATCGGCCTTATCTCTGTTTTTCCTCTTCGCCTTGCTTCTCTGCCCAGTTAGGGCCTCCAACTTTATGCAGATTTGAACATCTGCAGCCATGGCCCCCTTGACCAGCTCAGTACGCACGGAACGAGTAAAGTACTCTGGGGGCACATAATGAAGGAGACTATATACATTGCATGCGAGGGTAAGTTCGTCGTGAGCTGTTGGGGTCGAGGGGGGAGAAGACTTGACTGCAGTGTTGGAAAAACAGTAAGGAGAGAGTGGTGCGGTTAGGTCCATTATAGATGACAGAAATACAGCTATTGTTCGTCTTCAGAACAAAACCAGCGTAAGATGACAGTGTGACGGACCTCGGATATTCTGTAGTTCCCATAACTGTGCGTTTCGGAGGAGACTGAGAAGAATATCACGTAGCGTAATGTCGACATAAATCTCATTGCCTCCATCGCAGAGATCGGGGGATGCCGCGAGTAGTAAGGAAATGAATTTTTCTAGATTGTCCGTCGAGGCTAGCGCGCTATCAAACACTAGAGTCAGAGAAGGAACACCTCTCGCCTTCCATAGAGAAACTAACTCACTCGAAAATGTCGATCCACCTCTCTGTCAATACATGGAATACTGCAAGACCCAGATTGTCGCGAGTGATGGCAGTTGATACACCAGACCATTTCGATTTAGACAAGTGACAGGCGGTAAGGATGTCGAATATCATAGTGAAGATTGGCTGTATCTCGATCTGCTTTTGAGATTGACAGTCATGCGTGTACCAGGCATGCCAGAGGAGGGTCCGAGCCTAGTACAGAAATGGGTAAGAAACATAAAGAACGCCAGTCATGCCAAGTAAATCACGCACGATCTCAAACACCAGTTCAGGATCTGAGGCTTCATCTCGTGCAATATCCAACAGTGTCCCTGCGTGCGGTTCTCCAAGCCAATCACAGGCCCCAAGCGGAAAAGATACTCGAGCCCTGACGTCGTATAGAGAACGAAGAGCAGCGGACGTCACAATGTGAGGATGGAGGAGAGGGGCAGTGTTGACGAAACGCTTTCGTTTCTTGTTGTCTTCTGTGTTGTGGTCCTTCGTAGTCCTCTCCTTCAGACACTCCCAGATGATGGTCCATCCCAGCTTCCCAACATCGCCCCATATGTGATCCAAGGAATATTGTTCGTTCCTGGAGTAGGCATGCGCAGGTAGATTGGACAGAATCGTCCCTGAGACACGGACCATACAAGAGAACATTCGAGCCTGAATCGGCACCGATCTTGCCTCGCGGCCACACTCAGTCGTGTCTTCAGTAACCTTCCTTTTCTTTGCAGAAGGCTCTTTTTCATTTGCGTCCTTGAAGGAGGTCCAAGAGCTTTCGACTGCCTGGAGCACAGCAGTCGCCAAAGGTAAGGTTTGAGTTGGGGTTAAAGTGGAGCGGAGGACACGCGCGAAAGCAGGTAGGTGGTATGCGAGGGGAAAAGTAGTCGCTACAGACCGAGAAAGGGAGCTTGCGACCACAGAGCGCAAAAGGGCTGATGCATATATATGTACTGTGCGTGTTTTAGCGTGATATTCGAGGACCCGATCAAGAAATTCCGAGGATGCCGCTGTTATTGTTTGGGATATAGACGGTGGAATCTGGTAGCACGATTAGCGCAGTCGCAAAGATATGGACGTGATTACTCACATTAGTTAGAGCGGAGAGTATTCTCTCTAATACACATCCTATAAAATCGTATTCGATTTCGACGAGTACATCCAAGAGTTTTATGGAGAAAACTAGTTGCTCTACCTGATCTGCTCACGTTCGGTTAACTGTAGAACAACAGCCGTGTAACTGACCCACCTGGAGGAGGTACGTCTATGGTTTCCAACAACGTGACAGCTGTGTCCCTCACCTCACACAAGACTAGTTCACCTTCATTTTCACCCTTCATAACGTCAGGGCGAATACCACATGTGGCATGAGCAACGAAGAGTCGCTCCTTTTCTACAATCCTCAGAATACCAATAACGGATTCGCACTTTTGTATCCCGAGATCCTCTGGAGGGGTAGACGAACCCCGGATTAGGTTCCAGCACCTTCCTACAAATTCTATCCCTTTCTTCCTTGTCTCTTCTTTGACAGCAACGGGGCTAGCCGTCGAGACGAAGAGCGCAGACCTATATTTGTGTGTCGCGTTTAAAAAGGAGATACAGAGTTTTGGGAGGACGGAATGGTACGGAGAAATGCACGTGGACAGGACATCAAACAATGTATCAAGTGGTTGTTTGAGCGCATCGAGAGAGAAGAGGGTTTCTATACCTGCGGCATATATATTGTCTTGTAGCTGTTTTGCAGACGAGAGGTCGACAAGGGAAGGACTGGGAAAGATGGCGCAAAGCCAGGAAGAAAGGTGAGAGTCGAGGAAGGAATTATAGAGCTAGATGATCATGGAGAGGCGCTCAGTGTCGAGACTCGCGGTATATCGTAAGTAAGCGACGACCGACGAGGGGCTCACCTTCTTCTTGTTTCCTGCATTGGCAAGCTTGTTCCTGTACGTGGCGACCACAGTGGAACAGATCCAACCCAAATCATCACCCACACGCTCCCACATCGTGCAAGCATTGAAAACAACGCCAAGACATTCAGCCAGAGCATCAACACTGATCTTCTTTTCCGCCAAGGGCCAAAGGACGGCAAGGGCTCCTCGAGCTGGAGCAAGTACTTGCGAGGACTGGAGAGTGAGCAACTCGATGACGATTGTATCGATTTGGAACCGATTCAACAGTGGAAGGAGCCATGTTTTTGTGGGTCGTACACCTGTAGGAGGTGGCATAGTAAGCACGGCGCAAAGCAATGTCCAGTACCCAGAATCTGCGATGGGATCTGTATCCTTTTCTCGCCTCGTTTTCTTCGCTTGTCCAAGGAGGGTGAGTATCCATTCTCCAATGACTTTACCCTTGTTTGCTCCACGAAACGATGGGTCTGACCAGGCAAGAGAGGCTATCTCGATTTTAGAAGGCCCTGGCGTGGACGGTGGGTCGGTGGACGACTTGAGGAGGCGCACAAGTGCATGGACAGAAGTCATCATGTTCTGTATGGCCAGAGCTGCCACAGTTGGTGGCGAAGCGCAAAAAGTACAGCACAACAATCATTCCGCCAACCACTTGCGGAAGTAGGAGGGTTCGAATCCCAAGTGGATTGCAAAGGCTACAACAATACCGGAAGGACAACATCACAGAGGTCAACTCAAATTCCCAACTGTGGTTGGTACGGAATGCAAAGATCTAGGCTTCAAACCCTTCTATTGGTTGCCACTCATCTTCTACGCTCGGATTGAAGTCGAATAATTTCGAAAAGCAAGGTGTATGCCGCGTGGAGAAGTGCTCATACGGATTCGCTGCAGATATCTTTGTTCCACATCGATAGCAAAAGTGAGTTCTACACTTGGTGCAGGTCATCTACAAAACCAATGGTCAGGGGTAAGTGTTTGGTACAAGGCAGATGTACGGTGGCGTATAAAGGGAGGAGGAGGGCACAAGGAAGAGTTACGCACGTGATTACAGCCCATTGATTTTTCGACTCTTACTGCGCAACCAGGGCAGATCATTGTGCTTGAATTCATCCATTTCTTGTTCTCTTGTTCATCCTCGCGCTGCTTTACTAGCTTGAGGACATTGCTACGACCATACCGCAGTTCTATAGCACGGCGATCAGGTGAATCTGGGGGAGCTGAAAGGTAATCGAGAATGAATTTGGAAGTGAGCGGAAGTGGACACGGAGTGTGTGGCCCGTGCCTGACAGTGATGGTTAATAAAAAGACGTGGGGGATGGGGAATGATTACCAAGTGCGCCTACAAAAAGCACAAAAAGCGTAACTGCATGTAGTACAAGTGCGCAGACCTGCCCAGCCGGACTCGTCTTCGGTGGAGTCAGATGTAGGTTTTGGGACGGGTTCTTGACAGTATTCCATCGGACAGTGTATTGTCGTTGGATCACGCTCGAGATCGCGTTTCCTGCGGAGCCATTTCCACCTTGCGAGTTGGTTCTCCGAGAGAACGGCTCTGACTTCGTCTTCTGTTGCTTCGCGGAGCCCATCTGCATTGCTTGGGTCGGTTTTTCCACATTTGGGTTCGGGACAACCAACACAGGAGACTTGGCCTTCCCTGACATGTAATCCCCACATGTCGACTAGACAAGTTTTACAGAAGACGTGACCGCATGAGAGGGTGAGACAGTGAATCCCCTTGCGCTCTGAGAGACATATCGCGCATAGATATGAGGTGTGTGCAAACTCGTCTGACTTGGATGAGGCGGCATAGGAGAGGAGGATGGTGAGAAGGAGCTGTGGGGACGGGTGAGGTATTCTAATGACAGGGGAAGAATGAAGCGAGGGGGAAAGGGGGAGGGGGATGGACGTACTGAATGGAGTGCATGTCGGCGCCGAGCAACCCGACTTCTGCCAAAAAATCGCCTGTGCGTATCCACTCGACCCATGTGTAAAGGACACCGGAGTCATCGCCGGGAGACCACATTTCTGCCATGCGTTGCTCGATGAGCGCGAGTGCGGGTGGAGGCACCCAGGCGGAGGTAGCGCGGAGGGACTGGATGATCGGAGGCGCGTGGGAGGGGTAGGCGGGAGGGAGGGCGATGCGGATATGGAGTGGGGGCAGGACAGCGAGTGATGCAGAGAGGGATTTGCCATCGTCAGGGACGGAGTGGGCGTCAGTGAGATAGTCGTCGTGTGGGATATGCAAGATGCGGAGAGGGGTGTCAGCGCCGAGTTCGACGGGGACGAGAAGGGTGACGATCGCGTTCTTGTTTGAGATGCAGATCGTCGGGTGTATCGACTGCGGTGGTGGTCATGATCGACGACGACGACGAGGACAAAGAACGGGGGGGGCACGGACCTCGAGAACGGACCATTCGACGGACTGGTCGAGACTCATCTTACCTGTTTGGGTCGTGGGAAAATATTGTGACTCCATTTGTAAGAAAAAATAAAAAAAAACAAAAAAATATTTATTAGAATCTCGCCTCAACGTCGACCGCGACCACGACGACGACGAGCACGACGGGATCGAGCAGACCGCGTCACTGAGCCACTGTTGACAGCGACATCCGCGCGAGACCCGCTGAACTTCCGTGTTAGGCCGTTCCGCCCGCAGCGAGGGCGACATTGGCGCTGAGGAGCGAATACCCTCCTCCTAAACCCATACCTTTACTTCCCCTTCAATTCTCTACAGTCATGGACATTTACTCCATATCCTTCACCCACCCACGCAGATCCCGCCATCGTCACTCTCCCTCCTCTTCCCTCGACGCCCATGACCACCACCGTCTCCCTCCTCACATCCCGCACATCCCTGAAACCTTTACCTCCTCCCTCCCCCTCACCCCCGCTCAGCCCTCGCCCCCAAACCAGGCTGACTCCGAGACCGTAGAGAAGCTCGCTATTCTCGCCAGGTCTCTCCACAACGTCCAACTCTCCTACCTCCTCTCCGATGGCGGTCGCAGCTGGAATTTCTACATCTCTGGCGCATACCAGCAGGTCATGCTCGCCCGTGGCATGCTTCTCAAAGACAGCCCAGTCCAGGTCTGTCCCCCTTTTCTTTCTCTTTCCGACCCCTCTTGCTCACCCCCTCTTAGCATCGCACTGCGATCAAGGTCCCCCGTTCCGACATCCTTGACTCTCCTTCCTCCAAACCAACGCTCAAACCAGACGTACGCCGTAAACTCGACGAGATCGCGTCTCTCACCTATGCCCACATCGCCGTCGTCAACTCTCCTCTTTCCCTCTCCAGTCGAACACCTCCCGACGGCATCTCCACCAGCGCAGGTTGGACTGGCCTCGAAACGGAGCGTGTGTGCGAGCTCGTCGTCACCGGTCAAGGCGACGCAACAGAACTCGCAAGGGTCAGGCTCTTGGTCATGTTGGATGAACTCGTCTGTCCCCTCCATTTATCCTGCTTGTCTGCCACTGACACCATTTACAGAGTGGCTTGCATGCGGAGCCATGCGAGATCGACCAAAAGTTACATGCCATCATCGCCGGTCGTAAACGCCATGTGCTTCAATCCATCCAGGAGGAGACGGCCACCAATATTTATTACCCTTCCCCTCTTCAAGGCCTTGTCGGTCCTGATCTTAAGATCAGGAC
>JBBPTB010000055.1:0-49842 GCA_038093875.1 Boletus tylopilopsis | reverse complement strand
CGTACGACCAGATGTGGGCGGATGATATCCACTGGCTACCCCACCTCGTACGCAACGAATCCTTCGTCGGCCGAGCAGACTTGGACGAGGGGAACATGATGAGACGATATTGGTTCGGGAGCGTGGACGAGTAATCTCGCCTCAGAAAGTCTTCTTCTCATCGAGTGGCCTGACTGGACTGGTTGATGCGTTGGACCGAGTCATTGGACAGATTCCTTACAATTGCAAGTTTATGCGAACCTCCGTGACGATGCCACGCTAGATGGTGTTTATTCCCTGAATTGTACCCCCGTGAATGCGTGTTTTCTCAAGGTGAAGTAGAGATTGCAAAGAAGCCATTCCGTATCACACTTCCAAGGAAGATTCTGCCGCATGGCAAACACTCTGCACCATAAATTTCTGTTCCTTTTTAGATTGTGCGTATACTCCATGTGCGCATTCGACGCACTCGTCCTCGCGAGCTAGACGTCACCTGCGAACACCATGACTGACAGTTATTGTGTGCTGTCCGCTTCAATATATTGCAGTCTGACAGACAGTGGGAGCAGTTCGCCTACTACTGAACACTGTTGTATCGGCCAGTCAACAGATGGCCACACGAGACGAGACAGCCCAAGAGCTTTCTAAGTGATCAACGTTATAGGTGGTCATCGTCAATCGTTGGGAAACGCTCTTGTATGATTGCTTCCAGACGTGCAATCCTCCTGTCTAATAGATCCACCTCAAGTTGAATAAAATAAAACGGTAACCAAAACAGAGAACACACTTGAATTGTCATTTTGGGCGTGAAACGACTCGGTGGCGCGTTGAGATTCCGCTAAATCAACACGGAGGGCTTGCAGAGCATTTTCGAGCGTTGCGATCGCTTTGTCTGTGATGAAGGGATTGGCAAGCGTGAGTAAGGAAGGCAAATGAACACACCCCGAAGATCAAGGTTACGAATGAGCGACTTCACGGTGTCTCCAAGATGGGTATTTTGCTCCCGAAGGTGCGAAAATTCTTGTGTCAACTGGGCGATTTGGCTGTCTAATGGAAATGGATGTAATGGAGTCGAGCCAAAGTGAGGGTGCCGCACCTAGACGTTCGCCTCCCGCACAAGGGGCATTGGTCACAGTCGATTCAGCCTTCACGAGTATATGATTAGCAAGTCATCAACGTGTGCCAGTGAAATTGTACTTGCAACGTCAACGTAGGAGGGAAGAATATCACAAGGTCTCCAAAGAGTGATTGCGTATCCTGTGGTTGTTACAACGCTGTGATTCGTAGAGATGGCCATGGATGCGACGGGAGCTGTATGCTCAACGACAGTTCCGATTTTCTCGTGCGACGTGGTGTCCCAGAACGAGACCGATGTACCGGCAGCGACAGCGATGAACGTGTCATTGCTTGCGAGCACAATGGATCTGAGAGGATGATCGCCATGAATGGACCAGTGAGAGAGAGTTATCCCAGTGGACACGTCGAGGCATTTGATGCTGCCATCGCGAGACAAGGCAAACAGCTGTTTGCTGTCACTGGTCCACGCAAGAGACTGGTTGGATGCTGAGTCGGATATTGTGATAGGGAAGTCGATAAGAAGACGGCCACCATGACTGTCATAAATCCTAATGGAATTACACTGGTCCTCCGTAGCGGTTGCAATGAGGTGCCCGTCAGGTGAAAATTTGACCCCGACCACGACGTTATCATGTTGCAGGGGACCCAGTAGCCGCTCGCCAGTTGAGAGAGACCAGAGACTGGCAGATAAGTCACCCGAGCCGGTCGCGATTTTCGTCCCGTCTGACGACACATCTATCGCAAACACCATGCATCCAGTCTTGAACTCGATTGGTACCTTTTCGCAACTCTCCGTATTCCACACTATCACCCCATCACTAACCGACCCACTGACAACCCATTTTCCATTGCGTGATACCACAATGTCGAGAATAGCGTTCCCTGTATCCATCAGCACCCCTACCTCCTTGCCGTCTTCCACTCGCCAATATCGAATCTTTCCGTCCGAGCCACCGCTCACGAAATGCTCCCCATCGATGAGGAATGCGATCACCTCCGATATTCTATCTTGACAGTCGATTTTGATCATTCTTTTCACTTCCTTTCGTGGATATTACGAAGAGGTGATTTTCGCGTCAAGTCTTAAATTTTCATCAGAGCTTCCTTGTTGACGGTTCCGCTCGTGTACTCACCCTTATTGTGCCTGTAGCGTGCGTTGGAAAGCAAGCTGAGATAGATCTCGGAGAAAATGAGAGAGATAGATGCAAAACAGACCGCGAAGGCTGTACTCAATGGCTGATGTTGGGAAAAAAGGCTAGACACAAACAGGTTATATCATAAGATAGCCATGGCGATGAGTCAAACGCTCGAAACGGAAGAGCAACGTAACTAACATGACTTGATGGGGAATAAACCACGCACTTCGGAGCTTTTTCGATCTTCGATAACGAGAACGTCCAACTCGTTGTCGTGGACTGCAACTGGGAAGAAGTTGTTAGTTCATCCTCCCAACTGGTTTCCACACTTTGAGCACTTACACTCGGAACCTTGAAAGGGTGCAAAATATTGTCGCCTGGGTTAACTCCACATAAGGTGTTTGGCATCTACCAGGACTCCATGGTAGTGACCCATTTATGTACATCACACACGTATGGGTGGAGCAATTAAGTGCTTTCTTCAGATCCTGCATGTGGTGAAGAGAAAAGAAGGCTGACAAAGATGCGGGTCGTCGAAAGGAAAACATAACTTGCTGGCGTATGGGGACTGTTATAACTACTGGTGAGGGAGAAATGCCTGACTTCAAGGTGGAGTAGATAGACCCACCAACCAGACATGCCGTCCACGACCAGGAATAATCCAACTCACACTGCCCGATCTTCAAGGTCTGTTGAAGTCAAGACGCGAATTAATATTCTGTAAAGTGCATAGAACACGTCGATGGAAACATCCTTGTTCGCATTCGTTACAAGCAAAACCCAGGCTTGCTCTGGAATGTCACCGCGTCGCTGACCCATGGGAATGCGATTCTTTGCTTTGAAGGGAAAAAAAAAAGACAATTGCGTTGCGGTTGAGAAGGAAGGTGGTAAGGGGGATGCGGGGACAACGAACCCGCTGAGATTCAAAATGACCAACAAATTGAGAGCACTGGAGTTTTGTTTCGAGAACATTATTGAGCAGAGTTGTCCCCTGGTAGAATTGAGGAACAGTCGCACTTGCACCACGGTGCACTGTCGCCCTTCGCCCTCCCTTTCTCTTTGCCTGGGCGGCGGCGCATTGGCAAGGTCGCAGATTGAGACGCCAAAAACCATCGATAGTCAAGATTCCTTTCGGCCTGCCAGCTGTCGGGCACATTGTCAATGATAGTTTGTTAATCCCTTCAATGCACGGGAACAGTCATCCACGGTACTAGCAGATCCAAGACGAGCCGCCTTTGGGAGCTTGTCAAGATAATCATACGGTGAAAAAATCCGCATTCTTGGTCGAAGCAAATTGCACATATATTGTATGTGTTCGACACTTACTAGTGTTACACTCGCGTCTATTGTCATTCTACAAGTGTTTTGCTCACCGCTGAAATCTGGACGTGAAGGTTGCGGCAGAGAATGTTGATTCTGGGGCGAGTGTCTTGATTCACTAATACATTAACTGGTTTGATCGAGCATTCGCAGTCTATCAACTGGAACTTGAATTTCGCCGCTTGCTTGAAGTCCTCAGGATTTTGTACTCTTCATACAAGCATATTGATGCTGCTTTGGGGAGCTTGACGAGCACACGTTGAGTTGCACTTGGACTATCGTGGTTGAACAACTTGCCTACAAGTAAATATTCCCCTAATTGTTGTGACTTATGTCACGCCACAAAGTGCCGTCCCACGTTCCCAGTCGCTAGGGATTAACCATTTCTCTTATGGACTTTTCCGACTAGTGGCCCGTGCCAGTGGTGTTTCGATTAGCGGGTCTGTCTAAACAGGGATTCACCTTAATTCGTTGAGGTTTGTCAGAAAACCCGCAACAAGCGGCCTTGGTCATGGTATGCGACTGCTCGTTGGCAGTATTCCGGAATTTGCGGAAGAAAAATGACCTAGAGAAAGTGCAGTAGCGGGTGTCTCCACTCGAGTCCTGCAAGCTCAAGCTCGGGCTTGTGCACACTTGGTGCGGGTTGCCGTCACAAGTTGCTGGGACACGGAGGTTGAGTTCAAAAATGGGGCTCGATAAAAATTTTTCGCCGTTTGCCCTGGTCGTGGAGCTGAATATTATCTTGCTTTTTGTTTCGCTAATGTTGAAATGGACACCGGGAGGCTTCCAGCTTACCGTTCCTCATACCTTGCAAGATTCCATCCTTATGCAAGAGTGAAACCGTCAACTCGCGAGAGAATTGTGGTAAGTTCTTGTTCTCTGCTGGGAAATGGCACTTAGATATCCGTTGAATAGGCCTCAACTAATGGAGGCGAGAACAATAAATCGTTGCACCATGACAACTTATATCCAGTGAGCTGAAACGAAATACCATGATTCTGAGTTGACAACGGGTTCAGGAGAGCAGTATTTCATCTACGCCAAGCCAAGCTATTCGTGGGGCTGGCGTTTACATGCAGTCACGTCAGCGAGGTTTGAGTGTGTCTTCTCTGGTCATTGTAAGGATACACCGTGTTTTTGCAATCACACGCTGAACTTTCCCGTAGGACCTTGCATTCCTACTCGCGAAAAAGACGTCTTTGCAAGATGACTAGTCATGTCTGCTCAAGCATAGGCCGATAATAATATATGTTCGCTCTTAACCCTTAAATGCAATTAAAATATTTTGTGCAGACAAATGCGGTGAGCTGGATAACTAGCATCGGTGATCGCATTCTTGTTAGGCACTGCACCACGAACTCAGTGACCCCCGTTTCCTCAACAAGAGAGACTGCAACTAATGTTGTTTGAAAAGGATCGTATTGCTTGTGCTCACTCGCAATCTGCATGAAGTTGTGGTTCTTGTATGTTCCTGTATGGAGGGCTCAGGATCCTTGTAAAAAGAACGTCGGTTTAACTGAAGGGTCCCTGAGACGACGGGATTCTTCGTCGAGCTCATCGGTGATCAAGGTATATAGCAACATTTTTACGACCCCCGATCTTGCACTTGCACACCATTTGCTCGACAAGCTATTGCAATCCAACGGAAATGTTAAATGATTCACTGCACACGATTTGTTTCGCAAAATCGCCACCTGGTTGTTCGATCCGGGGCGCTCAGCGAGTTTCTGCAACTAAAACTCGATGAGGGAGGTATGACCGGACAAGTCAAGATCCCCGTCGCTTTGCCTAACATAATGCATGTAACTTAGCATGAGGATCGGGTAGTGGAGGTTTAATCTCACTATTGAATCTGTTTGATGTTTCATTTATGTACTTGTAGTGTATGATGGATTCCTGGACCTTTAAGATCTAATTGATCCTTGTTGAATGTGGCTACTGTGAAGTGTACAGTATTCTCTATGCGCTAAGCCTTTCTGCAGTGGGTGCGTATTATGTAGGTCACAAAAGCACCGGGCAGGTAAAGCCAAGGTTCCACTTTTAACACCATTGTATATTGGTACAGTACGTCGTGTCAAGTAAGTTTATCCATTTCGCTAGATAACTAATACGTACGCGCATTCTATTTCAAACAAACTGCATGTAACGCAAGGGAGATAGAACGGAGAGCAAAGCTGTTTCGTTGGTGAGACACGCGGTACAAGTACAAAACCGAGAAACACCAATGGGAGCCAAGCCCACTCACAACGAAACTTAAAACTCTTGCACGACCCGATCTGCAAACCAAGTCACATACGCAGGTTTAGGCAGGACGACGGGGATCTTGACTTGTCCAGTCATACCCCCCTCATTGAGTTTCAGCTGCAAAAACTCGCTGAACATCCCGCATCGAACAACTCGGATGGTGGGTCTGCGAAACATATCGTGTGCAATGGCCCATTCGACATTTCCGTTTAATTGTGACAGCTCATCAAGCAAACGGTCCGGTGCGAGTGCAAGATCGGAGACTAGAGGTTGATAAAGTGCTTCATGAGCCAATCAGATGTACGAGATAACGGATATACTGTGTACCTTGATCATTGATGAACTCCATAAAAAATCCAATCGTCTCGGGGACGCTTCGATTATCAATCGTAGCGGTCCAGTTCGCCACCTTTACCTGCATAATCAGAGTCACAGATGACATGACTGCCCTCAACTCCTTTTCAGTAAACATGAAGTCCTTGAGTCGCATCACTATACTATCGAAAGACAGTCAGCAAAAATGTATGAGCATAAGAGAACGCTTACTGGCGGCGCTCGATGAATTGAACGATGGGGACTCCATCCGTTGGATCAAAGCCAGAGACCTCAACTATATCCCCAAGATGATACCGCCACAGGCCGTCTGGGGTTGTTAGTATAGGCTCGTATTGTCTCCCCACCTCAACCTCCCACTTCGATACAAGTCAGTGAGAAACACCATCTTGCCAGGAATACCCACTAGTTGTGCAAGCGCACTAATTGAATCAATCTTGCCGATATCTAAGAGCTCAATAACCACTTTGTTACTTAGCTTGAACTGATTCGACTCGTATGGATTGTAGGGCAACCCAATGATGCACTCTGTAGATCTATAACCACGAGCAAGTATGTCCGTGGCAGGATCAAGGAACCATCGAGCCTGGAGAGGAATGTGCGCGGTGAGATGAAGAAGAGGTGATATACAGGCAATAAGCACCAATGGCACATATGATGAGAAAGAGCCACTGGTAGTTGCAATGACTGAACGCAGATTCGGCCAGACATGACCACACCAGCCTAGTCGAGAGAATGGGGGACCGATCCAACGGAGCTCTGCTGCACGTTCAGGGTCCGGAGAAATATTTGACTAGTTAAGATTCAGACCCTAGAATACGTTTAGGTTACCAGGTACTGACCTCGAGGTGATGCCTGATGTTGGCTATCCCGTCGAGATCGGGGATAGTGCCAGTCGCGATACAGTCCACCACTGTATCAAACTCTTCATCCAGGTGGCGGATCATCTCCACAAAAGTATTGATGAACACCATGTCGATGGTCTCGAGGGACCTACTACCAACCGCAAAGAGTGCATGGATTAGAAGAAACGGTCTCCATTTTTTTTATAAATGCGACGGCGTATGGGGCGACATGATCAAGTACTGGGAAAGTAACAAGTCAATGAAACACGAAAATCGGGGAAATTGTGTCGTACTAATTGTTCCCATCTTGTCTTCATCCTTCTCTGGATCCAGATAAAAGGATGTCCTAGTATCGGTGATGGATGAAACAGTAGATAGGTAGATTGTTGTCATGGGACAATTATCTTCATCCTCAACAACTATTCGATCGCAGGTTAGATAGCGTAGGTATGCTGTGGTACGTCTCCGGAGAGGCTCAGAGACGAGAGCTGCCGTATCTGAGGATCTGATTCTCGACAAGCGGTTATATTTTAGGATAGATTTCGGCAGCCCCCCGGACGTCGAGCTAGACTGGGCGAGAAAATCGGGTATTCCAGGGACAAGCAAGTCAGTTACAGCGCTTGCTTTACATGGTTTGTCGAAAAACTTGGAAAGGAGCGGTGCATACGAGTCATACGTTGTGAAATGCACCGTTTTCTGAAATGACTCGGAAAGGGTGTCATCATCAAACTGATCAACGTGGCCAGCTATTGCAAGACGAAAGTCGGCGAGCTCGGGCGTAGTCTGAGCAAACTGGGTGTTGTAGTTGGCCCTTACTATGCTGGATCGAAGCTCGTTGGTTCGCCGTTTTAGTTGCTCAGAGAGGGATGGCGGGTTTGAGAGAAGGAGTTCAGGGAGAGGCATTGGAAGTGAAACAGCGCGAAGGGACGTCTGGACTTTAAGAGGTCGGCGGGCAAAATGGTGAGTATGAGCTCCTACGAAGATCTGCGTCTTGTCCTGAATGGCTCCAGGCACTCAGCAATTATTGCCACTGGGTGGATAAATGGTTTACCTGATGGATACTATGGGTGGAGTGTTTGGTCTTAATGCAGCTCAACCAACTCTTTCAGTGGTCGCATGCACACAACGTGCAAGTTATCGTTGGTCAAGTTCGATGAATCCTTTGTGCACTCACCTGTGCACATTCACATAATGTAGTGTTCAGGTGAAAAGAGATAACCATCTACAGGTGTGGAGATAAGAAACGGATGACAGTGGCAAATGAAGGGAAAACGAACCAAGACAGAAAGCCTTGTTCGTCGGTATTAATTTTAAATGGATCCCGGGGCAGACACGACTGCATAGCATACTTGCAGTCCATCGGCATGTCAATAGAACAAGCAATGCAACTTGAAGGAATCTCACTCACCTAAGGAAGGACTGAGCGACACCCCGGGGAGCAAGGTGGGCCGGTGGAGGTGACCCGTGGTATGGACAAGAGAAGCGGCTTCAGGAAAGATGATTTCTGAATTAATAAGAGGGGGTTGAACGATTGGAATCCTGTCATCGATATGAACTCGTAACCATTTTTGTGTCGTCCGGCTCGATTATAGTGGACGATGATTGAACAGAGCATTTACTATGTCTGGCTCTTCCTCCAGATGGTCACTAATTCCCTATGAGCAGAGCTCGGATCACAAGCTCCAACATTGTCCAAGGTCGGTGATTCGTTTATTATTTGTAAGTAGATAAGGGGAGCGAAGGTTTTCAATCGAGTGTCGGACTCACTTGTGACTCCTGTGACTTTGGAGAAGTTGGTCTGAATCCAGCTTGACTAGTCAAATATTTCTTCGGACCCTGAACGTGCAGCAGAGCTCCGTTGGATCGGTCACCCATCTTCTTGACCGGGCTGGTGTGGTCATGTCTGGCCGAATCTGCGTTCAGTCATTGCAACTACCAGTGGCTCTTTCTCAATGTGCTATTGGTGCCTATTGCCTGCATATCATCTCACTGCACACGTTCCTCTGCAGGCTCGATGGTTCCTTAATCCTGCCACGGACATACTTGCTCGTGGTTTAAACGTTAAAGATCCACAGAGGTTCGATAAAGGTACTTCGTGGCCATAACTTTCCATGCACAAGAGCCAGTGACTCTAAGGCAGGACTGGGGCACTGACCGTGAAAGGACAAAGCCGTACGCAGACATTTGGTTTGCCGCGGCGCTTGTACCCACTTGGCTTGGCGCAGAACGCATCGATGACGCCAAAAAAACTCTCCTGCAAATTTTAAACTCCGTGGGTGTCGTAACATTTCGCAACATTATCGCCGTCTATCGCAATCTACATCATGATGCACCTGTCTATGAATGATGTCGATGAACTGGTAACCCAACAATGACCTTGATCGTTTGATTGAAAGTGGAATAAATGTAAGTATGTGTGTGTGTGCTATGCGAAACAACGAGGTGCGTTCAATGTGAATATCGACCGTAATGGCCTACCCGTGCCAACGCAAAAAGAAAGATTCAAGTGACGGGTAAAATTGCGCACCCTATGAATACGGTAGGCCGCCACTGAGCCCGCCACTGTCAGCATCGTTTCCTCCATGGGGGTTCCCGCCTCCCGTGGTTGGCCCTCCATGTCTTCCCCGCTCTCGCTCCCTCCCACGTTCTCTATCGCGATCGCGATCCCTATCTCTCTCTCGCTCGTGACGATCAGGGCCGAGTGCAGATGGCCTCGGAGGCAAACCCGCCGGTCGCACAGGTAATGAAGGGTGTATAGGTGGTCTTGAAGCGCCGCCCCTCTCGCTTCTGTCTGGCGGATAATGGCGTCCGTGCCCGCGTCCATGACCCTGACTATATGATGTATAGCCTTGTGGGGGCGGTGCGGCGAACCCGTTAACGGGTACCATACCAGGTCCAGGTTGTCCATATACGACAGGTGGTAGTTGATATGGGCGTTGGCCCATAGGCATGGTAGCACCAGATGCACCTTGGGCTTGTTGCATCAATGCAGTGAATATAACAGGTGGCGGAGGTGGTCCAGCTCTCGCCGGGCGTCCATGTCCATGTCCGAGCTGTGGATGTCCATGGAACCCTTGTCCGTGCTGAAGAGTGGGGCGTATGTGTTCGGGAGGTTGCTGGGGATGCTGTGGCGGTGGGAGGTTGTTCCGGCGTCCTCGCTTGTCAAATTCATGTGAGGCTTCATAGACAGGGAGTCTGAGGATCCGATTAATATGGATGTAGGGGAAGTAGGCACCGGTAACTCACGTTTTCGGATCAGCAGGTAACGGGTCCGTCCAAAAGTAGTCGTGATCAAGTGCCTGGGAAGCTGTAATTCTATCCCGTGGGTTGCACGTCAAAAGTTTGTCTAAGAGGTCGCAAGTTTCTGGAACAATGCAGATACTGCAAACGAGGAACAACGTCAACGCCATACAATAACCTAAACTCACATTATCAAGCACTCACCTGACAAACGTGGACTTCAACTTCTTTGGGTAGTTTTGGAACCGTTTCACCCCCTCGCAACCAGGTAGTGCGTCGAAGTTGGGCCACGTATGCTGGTTAGGTGTCCCACATAATTGCCAAATCTTCTCCAATTGGTCGATGTCAGACGTCCCGGGAAGGATCGGCCTACGCATGAACATCTCACCCAGGACACACCTGCAAGTGTACCCATTAACTCATCGACTCAACGTGATGACAATTGTCAAAATCATGGAGAACTCACCCGATGCCCCATATATCAACCTCACCTCCATACTGTCTTGCTCCGAGGAGTAGCTCGGGAGGTCTGTACCACCTTGTCACAACACAATTTGTATACCTCTTCTCCTTCCCATCCGAATATTTGCCACCCTTGCCTTGTGACTCGCTACCTGCGGATGGGAAAACGATGGAAGGATCAAATGCACGGGCGAGACCGAAATCCGCTATACGCAGAGATCCGGTATTGGAGATGAGTAAATTGGCAGCTTTCATGTCACGGTGGAGGATGTGATTCTGCATGTAGGCGTACGTTCATCGTGGGATCCCAAGTGAAAGCGAAGCAAAACTCACCCGGTGCATATACTCTGTCCCCTCCAAGAGTTGTTTCATATATAGCTTGATCTGACTTGGCTGTAGTTTTACTCTCTCGTTTTCCAACAGGCCCGCGAGGTCATGGTCCATGTACGGAAAAACCATGTATACTGAGAGAGGAGAATCTTTGCCTTTACCTGTGCCATGTCAAATATAAAGACGAGAAAACGGAGGAAATAAAACTTACTCCGAACCACAAACATGTCAACGATATCTACAATGTTTGGATGCTTCAGCGCCTTGAGGATCTTGATTTCCCGAAGTGCAGTGACGGGCATGCCTTCCTTCTCGTTATGCATGAGGATGCGCTTTAAAGCCACGGCATGCCCTGTTGACGTTTGAACTGCTTTGTGAACCTCACTGGTTCGCTACGAAGTCAGTGTACCGAACAGCACCCGATCAGCATGACGTACCCAAACGTCCCTTCTCCGACTTTTGTCGTGACATTGTAATCTGACTGCTTGCCACATCCCTCGAACGTTCTTCCGTACACCTCCATCTCCTCTTTTCGCGACCTCTCCACGGGTTCCCGCCTCCTCTTTCCCATCCCCGCTGCATGTACGCCTCCTTCACTACTCTGCCGAGTTTTATCATCGGCTCCGCCAACTGCAGCTCGCTTCTCACGTGCTCGTTGTATATCCTCTTCTCTAGCGGGTGGTAAAGGCAGTGGGGATGGTGAATGATCGTCGCGCGGCGCGTTGGGACGTTTGAGAGCAAAGGACACTGTCGTGTGATCTACGGGTAGGGTCTCGTCTTTGGCTTGCATCGCGTCCTCGGTAGACTCTTCCGTGGGCTCAGACGGCGGCGGAGGTGGCACCGGAGAACGCGGTGGTGGTGGAGTGCGTCGAGGTGATACTGGCGATGGCGAGACGGGACGGTATTCATCTGTAATACAAATATCATGTTCTGCGACATATTGAGTGAGTCTGGTAACCAACTCACCCGAGTGTGGGGGGTCGCCACCTCGGCGTCCTGCTCTGCCTGCAGGATGAGCAGCTGAGCCCCAATAGATGTCGTCGTTCCTTGGTCGATGGTCACGATCCCGAGTTTCAGGACGTACTCTGTCTGAACGGATGTCCCTGGACAAGGGGGAGAAAGCAGGGTGAGGTGAGCGACGTGCAGGAAGCCTGTGTTTGCGGTGGTGATTTGGCGAGGACGGAGAAGGAGAACGTGAAGGAGAAGGAGAACGGGGGCGGTGTGTTTGGGGATGCGGGGGTGTTCGTGCGAGATCGCGGGGGACATCTCTGTCGTAGTTTCGGTCAGGATATCGGTCTCGCACACCACGGGGGGGATGTGGTTGCATCGAGAGAGGCCTGTAGGAGCGAGGGTCATACGGGTGTCTGTCCCGGTCTCTCTCTCGAGAAGGGTCCCATGGGGGATGGGGTGGTCGCCTATCCCTGTCTCTATCCCAAGCACCACGTTCGTCGGGGACCCAGGTGTCCATGCGGCGACGTGGAGGCATGCCATCTGACTGACGGTAGTCACGAAACTTTGGCTTGTCGCGGCGGTGATCGTCGTCCGGGGCTCGGTCATTCTGCTGTGCAGACCTCCTGTCGTCGGGCCCGAAGCGCGAGGACAGGCGACGTTCGGAGGGTTGCAGGGACGGTTTTGGTTTGAATGGGAACTTTATCTTTGACTCAAACTTGTTCGCAGACGCTGGCGATGAGGGGCGAAGAGAGTCGAGGGAATGTGGTGGCGGGGCGGGTGCATCAGGGTCATCAAGCTCGCCTTCCTCTGGGGACGACGTGGAGGGACGTTTTTGTGGACGGTCGTCGATGGAAGGCGATGCTGAGCGCTTGGCCGTCGTCGTCGCGAGCGTCGTCGATGGGAGGTCCGACATCGCTCGACGGCACTGAGCAACTTTTGGCTTGGGACAAAACTAGTTCTGGCTGACGTAATTAAATAGAGCAATGGCCCTCTATCTCAAGCGTCTGGTGTCCGGCAAGAAAGCGCGCTACAGGGACGACCAGCTCAACGTCGAGCTAGGTATGTAGGACGATCGACTTGTATTACGCTGGTCTGATGGTCAAAGATCTGGCCTATGTGACGGACCAGATCATCGTCATGGGCTTCCCCGCCGTGGGTGTGGAGAGCATCTACCGCAACCACCGTGCAGACGTTCAGCGCTTCCTCTCAGCTCGCCACGGTTCTGATTTCTGGGTGTTCAACTTTTGTCCGGTGAGAGAAAACGCCTACGATGAAGGCGTCTTCCAAGGCCGCGTTAGCCGATACCCTTTCCCCGATCACCAGTCAGTCTCTTTCGTTACGTGCAAGGGCCATGCTCACCGCTGTCCACAGCGTTCCGCCCTTCTTGTACCTCCCGTTGGTCACACGAGAAATGCACGCTTGGCTGTCTGGCTCGGATGCCCGTGTGGCTGTGCTTCATTGTAAAGGTACTGTTTCATACTCTTTCCCCTGTGAGTCCGAGTGAGACGCCGTTTGGCAATCCAGCTGGCAAAGGGAGGTCAGGCACCCTCTCATGCGCGTATTTGCTCTCACGTCACGCTTCGCCGTCCGGGTCAATGCCCACTCTCCGTGACGCCCTCGGGGATTGGTCGCTGATCGGAGACAAGGATGGTCTCCAGACTCCGTCGTCGGAGATATCCACAGCCAGAATTGACCCTCGTCCCGCTTCCGTCCCTTTGAGCGCGGAACTCTCCCGAGTTTCATCGGAACCCGTGTCAGACACGCTAGAGATGGTTCTCAATCTCCATACATCTAGGCGCATGAAACCCTCTAGATTTCACCCCGACGTGTCAAAAAAGACCAGGATGGGTGTCAGCATACCAAGCCAACAACGATGGCTGTTTTACTGGTCGCAAGTCCTAGCTGGAAAGGGACCTCCATCACTACGACGGTTTCAAACAGACAGCCATTCGGGAATCTTGCGTGAAAAATCGCCTCAAACTACCAAAGTAAAACTTACCAAGCTCACAGTTCGAATGCGCGAGCCATCCATGATACAGCCCCACATTGTGCAAGCTGCAAGTGTAGTAATAACGAGTGCCGGCAAAGGTCGTGCAACGAGTGAATCGACGACAGGAAAGCTCTGGGCATGCCTGGCGCGATACAGTGACAGCCTCGTTGACGAACTCTGCCATTTGGAGGAAGAGTCAAGCAGCGGCACGATACGGTCTCCCTTCAAGAGCGATCGATGGGACAGAACAAAGATGATACATAGTTTTGCTCAGATGGGCACATCGGACGTCCAAACGAGTCAACAAGGCACGAGTGTATGTCCTGTCACCTCCCATTTCGGTTTACTCTTGATGGTCAACAGATACAGAGGAAGCCAGTTTCGACTTACATCCTGCGCCCCGTAAATGGAGCCGAAGGAGATTGGATCAAATTGCACGAGCCAATACCTTGGTCTAGCCATCAAAGTCCTCACCAACGCACACCTGGGTCTGAAGGTTCTTCGTCTGCGCCGTCGGTGACAGAGGACGACGTAGAAGACGCGTCAGGGATTATGCTTGAAGCGGATCGCGAACTTCGCATTAAACTTTTCATGGGCGAGGTCCTCAACTTGCTGTACCTTTGGGCGAGATTACTCATTTAATATTCGCAGGTTGCTCTCGGATGGGCGTGGATCATCCCTGCGTTTCACGTATCGCCTGACGCACCGTCATCTAATATCGAACTTTCCAGCGATGACATCGACTTTGCTATTGGGATCGGTAAGGCGCTGGTTGACATGAAAATTTCGTTTGCCTCGCAGACGTGTAATCAAAGTTCCTGACTTTGATGAATTTAATGAAAGTGAATCGAACAAGATGCCCTAGGGAATTGACGTAGCCGGAAAAGTTCCGAAGATGTGTGAGAGCACTTGAGAGCCATTTTCAAAGGGGAAAAAGGATCGTCCGAGACTTACGGGGAGCGGGAAGGATTTCTTGTCACTTGACGATGGTGACTGTAACGGTGCGCTGTCATGCATGTCATGAGTGGGATGAACGATTAAGAGTCGCGACGCACCTCAAAATTGTAAAGGTCATGGGCCGTGTGGGTGTGTGACTGTCTCGGCTTCATGACCTGGTCTTTCAGAATCCATTGGACATCTTCACCAACCCTGTCACGTGTGATCAATGTTCAACGTTCAACATGATTGATCAATTCAAGTTCTTGGAGGTTGGTTTTCGCTTCTGCCTCACTGACTGGAACCAAATCAAATAGAAAGATTATAAACAGGAATGCATCTCCGCGTGCGAATCTACGCACTGGTTCTGCGGCTCCTGATGCATATGTCAGGCATGTGGTTAAAAATACCCACACATCCCACATCTACATCAGATTCTTCCCCCCGCCCTCATGGTTTAACGGGCATGCATGGGAATCCTGATCTTTTATATTTGAACATTGCAGTGAAACCGTAATCGAGCTGATCGGAGGCTGTCAACCTCGCTGGTGTCAAGCGTGTGCTTGGATTCCCTTGACTTCTTGTTAGCATCACCCCGGTCAGCTGCCCATGCTTCCCTATTCCCTCAAAATCGTGTGGTTCTGTCTTTCACTGACAGGTAAGATGTGCCAGCTTTTGATGAAGCCATCTCTCTGATCTTGTCGACAGGCATCGTGGCATGCTGGACGGTGCTGTTCATGTTCTCAAGGGCCATCAGTAGTTACTGGGGCCCGATTTCGTATTGCGTTTTTGCAACACTGTTGCAAGGCATATTCTGTCTTGGTGCGACGTGACGTGCGGTTGCCGAGGAATCGCGTTACTGATCTCTTTTTCAAAGGGCTGATTTACGACATGGATCCATTTCAAATGCCAAAAGCTTTTTGCATCGGTGAGCGCGTCGATTTACTGGTAAAGGTGAGCCGCTTGCTGAACCGTGCAGTGCAGTTCAGACCTTCGTAATTTATTACTCCGCATGGTCCCTCACAGGGGTCTGTGCTGCATTCACGCTCGCTACATCCAGTTCTGTATTATGGCCATCATGGAGACGACCAACGACCTCGTGCGTAAAGCTTAGCCTGTTTGCGTCTCTTGACGAGACGGATACATTGCCAGGACGCTCGCATGGAAGAACAAGTATTGTATCCCTATCTTCGTGTTCCCCCTCGCTTGCCTATCCATCTCAGTCCCAGTTCTACTGAGAGTAAACGCCATTCAACCGACCAACGATCTCCATTGTGATGCAAGTCATCCAGAGTGGTAAGCTGATTCAATGATCTAGCACAGCCCTTTCATCTGAAACTCGATCAACGCAGGGGACGCTTTCTTGGATATGCTGGCTTCTCTATGATTCTTACCATCCCCTGCTTGTTCCTTTCCGTGGTGGCATCCCGTCGAGTGCATCAACTGCATCGTGGCATCCAGCACTCCATAAAGTATAGCATAGGTCATTTGAGCAATGGACAGTGTGCCCCCTCGGAAGGGATGAAGGGCCCAGTGGTACCAAGTAATGACGAGCGGCCTACATCGATGGACCCCGAAATTCAATATTCCTCGCAACCGACGAGTGTCATAGTAGAGACACCGTCGTACGACGTCACGGGCAGATCACCTGCTGCAACCTTTGGGCCACATGCGTCACCGAAACAGTCTGAGCCGGCTGAAGAGGAGCGTCCGCCAAGGCGAATGGGTAGCATGATGATGTCGTGTAAGCTGCAATGTTGAATCGGGTATGGTGGGATTGACATACCGTTCAGCGATGACGAACGTTGCATCACCTCCAAAGCCCAACCTTGTTTCGGCTATCTGGAGGTTGATTTTGTTCCAAATGCAAGTTGCACATACGATCTGGATCCGCTTGGAGTGCTGATGTGCTGTGCAGGGCGTTCTTTACCATTCAGTGCCTTGCTGCGCTGTCGACGGTGATCGATGTTGTGCGACACCAGCCTACGCCGACACCATTTGGGTCGCAGCATATCGCACTCATCTTGGTGGTGTGGGGACCTGCGCTCCTCTTTGGTGAGTACACGGTCAGCATATGTAACATACCATTGATCCGGATATATGGTGGCAAGGACATTTACCGGCTGTCCGACGTCAATTGATGTTCTGGAAGTAGTTAATCTGCTTATGATACTATGTTGGGGTGATGGCGGAAAATCACGGTCCGACGACAAATTCAAAAATCCCCAATGTATTCGCCGACGCGTGCTTCGAACGCGCTAGTACTATATTTCCCTCCGTCGTCCAATTACTTTTTGTGAACGCTGGAATGCTGCAAGCTTGTTCGTACGTGTTGATATGTTGGAATTTAGCGAAAGGAATGTAAGCAGGGTCGACGGTGGTGTCAGGGAGGTTCGGGAAGGTGGCAACCCCAAAGAATTTACACTGCATAAAAACCGGCTACGCGTTCACATTTGCCCTGTCTCCCGCTCCTTGACCACCTTCCCCTTTCATGTCTTCGGTGCCTCCCGCCCATTCCTCACCGCCGCACATGGCGACCTCCACTCCTCCCATCAAACCCAAAGCAGACCCCGTCGACCCAGCGCAGTTTGTTGATGACCCAGAGCACACACCCGTTGACGCCAACATTCCCGACAACTACGTCTCCTACATTCTCAAGCACCAAAAGGCGTTGCCTCCAGTGACTTGGGATAATCTTTTGGAGAACCTCAACTGGCTCCACGTTGGCATTCTTGGTTTCACCCCACTATTTGGGCTCGCTGGCGCGTACTACACACCGCTCAGATGGGAGACGGCCGTTTGGGCTGTCGTCTACTACTACATGACTGGCCTTGGTTCGTCTCATTTTTATTTATTTATCTAAATAGGTCTGATGTGTGTGTTTTTTTTTTAGGCATAACAGCGGGTTACCACCGTCTTTGGGCTCACCGCTCATACAACGCGTCTAGACCTCTCCAGTATGCGCTTGCCCTGTTTGGTGCTGGTGCTGTGGAGGGCTCAATCAGATGGTGGGCTCGTGGTCACCGCGCTCATCACCGGTATACCGACACCGACCTTGACCCTTACAATGCCCATAAAGGGCTGCTCTGGTCCCACATTGGTTGGATGATCTTGAAGCCTCGTCGCAAGCCTGGCGTGGCTGACGTCAGTGACCTGTCAAAGAACGACATTGTCAAGTGGCAACATCGTCACTACCTCAAGCTGGTGTTCATCATGGGCGTCGTCTTCCCTACGCTTGTTGCTGGTGTTGGTTGGGGCGACTGGATGGGTGGTTATGTATACGCCGGTTTGTTGAGATTAGTTTTTGTCCATCATGTAAGTGTCGGACACGCGTTCGAGATCGTCCGCTCATTTTTTTTTGCAGTCTACATTCTGCGTCAACTCCCTCGCTCACTGGTTGGGTGAGACGCCTTTCGACGACAAGCATACTCCTCGTGACCACGTGGTCACCGCATTGGTTACCATCGGGGAGGGCTACCACAACTTCCACCACCAGTTCCCTATGGACTACCGTAACGCTATTAAATGGTACCAATACGATCCCACCAAGTGGTTCATCTGGGTCTGCCAAACGCTTGGACTTGCATCGCACCTCAAGGTATAATCGCTATTGGCTACGCTTGTTGAACGTACATGTATTGATCTGTCCTGCAGATGTTCCCCGAAAATGAGGTTCGCAAAGGCCAACTCACTATGGAACTCAAACGCCTGCGCGAAACTCAGGAGAAGCTATCTTGGCCATCCGACAATAGCCACCTTCCTATCATCAACTGGGAGAGCTGTGAGTAACGAATGTGTATGCTGTCTTGTTGCGTTGACTCGGGTATAGACCAAAACCAAGCCAAGACGCGTCCCTTGATCTGTATTGCTGGTCTTATTCATGATGTGTCGGACTTCCTTGATGAGCATCCTGGGGGTCGACACCTCTTGACCAAGAACATTGGTCGTGATGCTACGACTGCCTTCTTCGGTGGCGTTTATGACCACAGCAATGCTGCACACAACGTAAGTTTTGCTGTACCTCGTATTCGGCAGAGTTCTGAGAGCGTTGCTAGCTGTTGGCCATGAAACGAGTGGGTGTCTTGCATGGGGGTGCCCCACATGGACTTGAGGATAAGACGATTCCGCCGAGCCAGCGTCTTCGCATCGCCCGTTATAACGAACTTAGTGCAAGTGGATATAGCTCGGCCGCCCTCTCTGATGGCGAGGGCCTCATGGGATAGTTGAGGGAGGCGTGAAGCGGTAAATAAATTTTTGTGCATCAGCAGGCTTTTTTTTCTACCGGCGCACTGTTGTTAGTTGCTATAACGCCTTGTCATGCCTCGATGAAGATACATACAGTAACATAGATGGGTGATCACATTGGTAGAGAGATGCAGTTGAACAGATACAAGTCTGCGACGTGTGTCAAGTAAGTTCTGGACTCCGACGTCATGGAAATCAATTTTTTGTTACGGCTGGCCCATCGGGAGGAAACAGAAGGGCCGCCGCCGTCCTGATAGCTTGAGTGACATTCATGTATTCGAGCCGGCGGTAGACGCTGCGTTTGTGCACTATTACTCTTGTCGGAGAGGCCAGGGGAACTGCGGTCAAGTCGCCCGATCATGAGCTTTTCCGAGTCGGAACTGTGAGTCAGGGTGTCACGCCAACGGGGGACACGGTGATGCGTCAGTAGAGACCGTAGAGGACTTCAAGTTCAAGTCGAATCTCGATTATAGGTACCCGTCCTGAGGTACACTAAGCCAACGGACGGCCGGGCAGCGCTGATCACGACGTTTGGACACGGAATTGAAGAAGGTCGACGGGGACTACGGTCTCCGTTCCTTGGAGACCATCTCCCCGAGGCAGACCGCGTTCTTGTGGCTGAATGGACGAATATTTGAGCTGATGACCTGTCTCATCTTATCACCCCCTCCTTAGCGCTGCACTTGCCGTTATTCCCTTAAATTAGGCGACAAGCTGAGAAAGGGCAGAGTGGACGTTGCGAAGGCACCCAACCGAAGCGTGGGGATACGAAACGAGGCTATAATATATGTACAAGAGCCTAGCCCCGATTACTCGTCCTGCACCGGCTCAAACATCCCATCATCATGGCACCAAGACGACACAGGGACGACGACCCCCTCGCCCGCGCAATCGCACCACCGCAGAACGAGTCTCCAGCAGAGCGTGAGCTCCGAATAGCCGCAGAGTTGGAAGCAAAGCGTGTCTCCGACGCAATCGACGACGAGCTCAACCGCCAGCGTATTGCAGAAAAGAAGAACCCAAGACCCGTCAAGATACTCCTTCTCGGTGCGTCCTCCACTCCTCCTTGTGCCCCCGCCCTGCCCTGCAACCTGCCTTCCCTCCAGGTCAGAGCGAATCTGGTACGTTTGCACCTGGTGGTCTCGTTATCCCCACTCAGCGTCCTCTCCACAGGAAAATCTACCACCCTCAAGAGTAGGTGATGGCATGACTTCTGATTGTGCTGACAGGACTGATCGCTGCCTGTATCTAGATTTCCAGCTCATGCATTCTCCAAAGGTCAGGACAGCGCTCTTGGCGGATCATATGGCAACCCGTTCACCTCGATTTGTGCTAGGCTTTCCGTGCCGAGAAAGCATCCTGGCGCGCTGTCATCCAGCTCAACGTCGTCCAGTCTATCCACGCCATCCTCGACCTCATAGCCACAGCCCACGCCGCCTCTAACCTCGCCTCATCATCCGCATCTGTATCGAGCGCGCATGCTTCCTCGTCATCATCCGGCCCCTCATCCGCTGGCGCAATAGCAAAAGAGTATCCGCCGCTCACGCCCGAACATCTCAAGCTCAAGATGAGACTCGCTCCACTCATCCAGGTCGAGGCCGCTTTGATCCGTAAACTACTTCCTCCGGATCAAATCGAGGGTTTGGCCCGTTCCAATCTGACTTCTTTCCCGTTTCACCAAGAGATTAGCGTCAACTCGAGTGCCACCTGGAAGAACGCCTTCAACCGCTTGCTGCGCAACACCACTGGTCGCGACAGCTGCGATAGCATAGACTTGATCAACTGGTCGGATCCCGACGATCCTGGGGTGATCTTGCACGCCTGCTCCGATGATATGATGAAGCTGTGGAAGGACCCCACCATCATGAAACTGATGGAAGTCGAAAAGATGCGACCGGAAGAAATGGCTGGATTGTGGGTCGTGCCACTGATTCTCGTCGCTTGGGATGCTCAATCCATGTCACACCAGTTTCTTGGATGCGCTGGATCGAGTGACGTCGCCGAAATACATACCCACAGATGGTATCTTTTTCCACCCCTTGATGCGTTTTGTCGTCGGGCTCACAAGTTACTATATAGACGATATCCTCCGTGCCCGGTTGAAAACGGTCGGGGTATCTGAGCACCGTTTCCAAGTCAAGACTGGTGCATAGACTTTCTCTACATTGAAAGACAGATATTTACAAGATTTCAGGACATCTCGGGGCCTCCATGAGCAGTGACTGGCGTGTGTTTGATGTCGGTGGACAACGGTCACTAGTGAGTGCTTCTTCGGCGATTTTCGGTTTATCACCTAACTCCGCCCCGTCTAATAGCGAGGTAGCGTGTTTCACGGGTCTGTGTCAACACAGCTGACGTCGTTTGCTAGCTGCATGGGTACCTTACTTTGACGATATGAACGCCATCATTTTTTTGGCCCCGATAAGTTGCTTTGACCAGGTCCTCCAAGAAGACCCGACCGTGAACAGGCTGGTCAGTTGCGCTCCGTAGTGGCTTGAAGATCTTTTGAACTAAACGTCTCTAGGCGGACTCTTTCCTCCTTTGGAAGAGCATCGTTTCAAATCCCCTTTTGAAGAAGACGGATCTGGTGCTCTTCCTTAACAAGTGCGACATTTTACGCGCGAAACTTGAATCGGGGATCCGCTTAGGTGACTACATCACCAGTTATGGCGGCCGGCCAAATGACTTTGAGAGTGCAAGTTCATGTCCGTCTGATTTTGATTGATCTTTTTTGTCACTGAGGCCGTGATCCGCCATCCACAGACCTTAGAAAAAAATTCGCTGGATTGATGAAGGAGCATGCGGGCGATAGGCCGTTCTATTGCCACTTTACGTCTGTCACGGTGCGTCGATGCATGTCTACTTTAGGGTGCACTTTGATTTTATCTGGTCTCGTTCAGGATACACAATCAACGTCGTTGATATTACAAAATGGCAAGTATGCTACTTGTTCCGCAATCTTGGTATCTGACCCCACACTAGTACAAGATGTGATCGTACGAGACAATCTCAAGAGGAGTGCCCTCGTCGGGTAATCGGAAACCGTAACCATCATCACCGCATTTGTTTCTTTGTTCGACACTACGCATATCAAGATCCCAATCGGTCACCCTATGGACACTGTGTCACACTTGGATCCCATCTGGAACGGCTCCACGCTGCTGTACTGTACACTATTCGTCAAAAGTATTTCTCGTCAGTGATATGCACGCTCATTTTATTTTATTTTTCCTCGTCGCGTACTCTACATGCGATGCTCCTAGTCATTTGTCCCCCTGTTGGTGTTGCTAGACTTCCCTCCCCACTCTTTTCTGAAGACGGTATGCATAGCTTATTATTTTAGGTCGACGGGAGGTCTGGTATGTTGTCTTCTTTTATGTATTCGTTTTCGAGTTGGAATCACTACGGTATTCCCTTGGACTTGTCAAGTCGGTGCCATACCAACTGGGATGTGTCTGGTCATCAGTCTAGCGATGTCATGGGGTGCGTTCGGAATCAATTGCAAGGCCGTTGAAGCATCGATGTATGGTTTGATCAATTGGATGATGCGCGCTACTGCGGCATGATTTTACATATCATCATAGCCTTGTTTATAATACGTCCAGTGCATGGTCCTGTGTATCGATCGCCACAGCCCGGATACGCGATTAGTACACACGGCTTGATCAGACAATGGAGTTGGTCCCCAACATGAATCTATTGCAATTTCGAATTTACTAGTATCGTATGACGCACGTATTGATGCGGCAATATGCAATGTTTATCAGAGTCCGGGTCGGCATCTCTGGACAGAATCAACGCTATTATTCGTGGCGCGTCTGAACCGTGGGTTGTCTGTACAATATCACTAGTACTTGTCATAATCGTAGTATACCCAAGGTGGCTTGGAATGGAATCAATCCAGAGAAAGGATTGGTCTGGCTCTGAACGACACAAGTCGTCGTGCATACTTTGTCGGAGAGAAAACACCTGGATTCTCTATTGATTGAATACCGTATACATGACATTGAAAGCGGGAAAAAAAATTCAAGGGGCAAAAAGCAGGCATAGTTAGTACATGCAAATTAGTGCGAGTGGCGACTCGGAGAGAAATGTACATGCAGGATTATTGAATCGGTTTTTTGAACCATCACTAGAGATAGGTGGCGAGTGAGTTACGTGCGAAGACGGAGACTGTCGTCGGACGCGTTGGAGAGGACGTCCCAGCTGCTCGAACTCCCGCCAACGCTGCTCTGAGCATCGCTCCAAGAGTCGACACTCGACACGCTGCTGCTTCGAGAGAGCGATCTCACACTTGCCAATCCCGTGTGCAGATAGGGATCGGATGGGGCTGTAAATGCACCAGGCACGTGTGTGGGAGTGGGTTCTGGTCTCGGTAACCAATTGTCCTCGTCTTCGGCGCTTGACCAAGTGCTGTGGACGGAAGAGGGTGCGGGAGAAGGTGAGGGTGAGAAGGGCGGCGTACTTCCGGGGGTAGAGGGAGATGGGATCGTGAGTGGCGATTGCGAATTCTCGTCGGATAATCCGGAACGGATAGACGGCAATGCAAGCATGTGACCCTGAAGAGATGGGTGGAGCGAGGTGTCCTCCATCCATTGTCTACGGCGCCTCGCCGCGATGGAGGACTCGACGACGTCTTCCCACCTTTCGTGGACCTCGTTGGGATCAAGATCATCCATGTCGGTATCGTCATCCAAGTTCACGACAATGTTGAGCCTTGGCGACGGTGGCGTCGAGCCACCAAACGAGGACGCGTCGTCTGTGAGATAACCCATGTTCTGAGCAGCGTTTTGCTTGTATTCCTTCAGGGTTTCCGTACTTGCTGATTTCCTCACCCTTCCCTGCTTCTCCTCCCATCGGACGAGCTCTTCCCGTTCCCTCGCATGCCTTGCAAACATCTCATCCCAAACCGATACGACGGGAGCGTGGGTGGCGCTATTTGACCGTATCCAGGTCGATTTGAGCACCCACTCGGTGTCCAGCATGGCGAGATACGTGACGTCTTTCCAAACGCCGGCCATGCCCTCGCCCTCTGGCTGATAAACGGCTCTCCGCTTGGTCCCTTCATGCACGAAGCCAGCGCCGATGAACAAGCGCAAGGCTCTGTCTTTGAAAGGCGTATCGAGGACGGCGGCTTGTACGCGATGAAACTTGAGTTCTTCAAACGCCCATCGGGTTAAGAGTTGCACAGCTTCGCGAGCATAGCCACGACGCTGCATGTCGGGCTTGATGATGACCCCAATGTTGGCCTCGCTTGCCGGGTAAATGGCAAAACCGCCGTGCAGGTAGATGAGTCCGACCGTTGTGTCAGTCAGTGAGGGTGGCACGACGGTGGCCGCCGAGGATGGTGGGCCGTTTACGGGTTCTGGATCCCAGAGGGAGTCATTGTCAAAGGCGTGATCGTTTTCATGCGGGGTGAGGTGGGCCGCTTTCCTCACGATGCGGGCACAGAGGAGACAGTCATCTGAAAAGGCGGTTAAGTCTGGGAAGGGTGATTGGCCTGGCTCGACGGCAGTCCTCCTGAACGTCTGCCAGAGATCATGCATAGTGGCGTACTGAAAGGGATCGCCGAATAGCAATAAAATGTTTTCTGATTGGAGCTGAGCGTCCATTGTTTTGGAGGGAGCGGTAGGATGGATGGGCGTTCGAGATGTGGCGGGGGTAGAAAGGGATGTGAGAGTATATAGGAGTGCATGCTGTAGCAGAGCGCTCGGTAATCAATAGACCTGTGGCTGTGACTCTAATGTCTTTGTCGCGCTAAGTTTCCAAGTCGACATTCTAGAGAGACCGAATATCTCAGGACTTTTACTTTTTTACCATAGGTCTTGACATATTTCGTAGTGTAAACCGGCGGTAATTAACCCAATCGTACAGTATGGCAGAACACGAGGCCTGCCAAGTGTGGATGCTGAGGAAGAATCGTTCTGATACAATCAGAAAGTCAACAACTGACCAGAGATGGATTCGAAACTCAATTTCACCTGCGAAGAGACCTTTCAGGCACTCGAGCTCATGAACGGGGCCGAGAACCTGATAGTACAAGATATGAGCGAACGGGTCTTCGACGGGTGAGTGCCATCGGCAAGTCACGGGCCGTGAAAAATTCCCAGGACGGTCAAGACTTTTACAACTCGTCCGATGAGTCTGAGCGTATCGCGCAATGCAGTGAGCGCCTTACACATCAGACTAGTTCGTAGAAACATTTTCTCTTCACAAGTACCTTCAAAACTAGACTCCAAGGCCTACTCAAAGACTCTACTTCTCCCGAGGACAGCCTTTCCCCTCTGGGCTGACGCCGCAAAGTCGGAGGAACTGTTCAGAAGGAAAACATGCGACGAACTCTACCAATGGCAGGTTCGTTACGCGTATTTTCGTGTCGTACGTCTTGTTTCAACCCATCACAGGCCCAAAATGCCAAAGGTCCCCGGTTTGTGATGCACGACGGGCCACCGTATGCAAATGGGCACCTTCATATTGGTATGTCATCTTAGCTATTCACTATCTCATTGTTTAAATTAAACGTCCAGGCCACGCCCTGAACAAGATCCTTAAGGACATCATTAATCGTTTTCATGTTTCCATCGGTGATCGCGTCCAGTCCGTGAAATCCCGTGTCTCGTGTAAAGAAACTGATATGAATAACGTGAATAGTTATTTTCCTGGATGGGACTGTCATGGATTACCCATCGAGAACAAGGCCCTTCAAGATTTGAATGTGAGACTCGCAGCATTACGGTCAATTTGAAATAACCCGTGTCTTCTTTTTGACCAGGAGGACCCCCATTCGCTTTCCTCGTCTGCCATCCGTAGCGCAGCGAGGAAGACCGCCGAGCGAGAGATGAAGATCCAGCGGGGAGAATTTGAAAGGTTTGGCATCATGGCGGATTGGAGCAAAGGGTCGACTTATCGTACATTTGGTGACTATTTCTTCGAGAAAATTATTTCGGTGCTAAATGTCCTATAGATCACCAGTATGAGATGCGGCAACTCCATATTTTTCAGAAAATGGCGTCCAAAGGTGCTTTTCTTTGTATCGATAGCATTCTGTCGACTCGCTGACCACCTTCCAGGTCTTATTTACAGAGACTATCGGCCTGTTTACTTCTCCCCATCCTCACGTTCTGCCCTGGCGGAGGCTGAGCTCGTATACAAGGATGATCATATTTCACATTCGGTATATGTAGCATTTACACTTGACTCTGCCCAATCCGATACCCTTCAAGATTCTCAACTAAGCAGCATAGTTCAAGCCAGAAAAGAGACAGTTCGTCTGCTTGTCTGGACAACTACCCCTTGGACGCTCAGTGCGAATATGGTATGTCACCGCTCTGTGAGACGATGCGCATTCTGATGACCCCAATTTATTAGGGTATTGCAGTGCATCCGGAACTCATTTATACCATCGTGCGGACTCCACAGCAGTCCGGGCTTCTTGTAGTCGCAAAGGATCGACTTTCGGCACTCGAGCGTGTGCTTGGTCCACGTAAAGAGATCGAAGTGATCACAGAGCTGCCGGGCTCGAGTCTTGTCGGCCTTGGTTACCACATCATTTTTGCCAATGGAACGCGTGGCGAAACGTCCTGCGAGTTCCCGAATCCAAGCGTCGTCTCAGCGATGCATGTTACTGCTGACTCTGGAACAGGGTTGGTGCATTGTGCACCAGCACATGGTGCCGAAGATTACCTTGCCTTCCGCTCTCAGGGTCTTCTTGGCTCGGGCATGTTGTGTCATGTGGACGGCGAGGGTAAATTCTCGCAATGCGTGACAGATGTCGTACCCCCAGAGATGGGTGGCGATACCCTTGTCGGTTTGGACGTGCTGAAAGAAGGATCCAAGGCTATCGTAAAGATATTGGAAGGTTGTGGAGCACTCTTGGCTGTTGAGAGGATCAAACACAGATATCCGTATGACTGGAAAACGAACAAGCCCGTCATTGTAACGTGAGGTTTCATGTTGCTGACGGAGCCAATCCGAATGCCAACTGTCTCTATTTCTTACAGAGCAACATCGCAATGGTTCGCAAACCTGGACAATATTAAAGGAAATGCACTGAACGCGCTCGAAGAAGTGTCATTCTTCCCCCCCGCTTGTACGTGTTGATAAAGGACTTCTGCAATGGCTGTTGACGTTGTTATTCAGCCCGCAATCGTCTTACGGCGTTTGTCCGGTCTCGCTCGGAATGGTGTATCTCTCGCCAACGTGTCTGGGGTGTCCCTATACCATCATTGCACCATATTCCTAGTGGCACAGCCATCCTCAACCCCCCTTCTCTTTCTCACATCTTGCGCGTGCTAGACAAGAATGGTAGTGGCTACTGGTGGGATGGACCCGTCAGTGACTTTGTCTCTCCAGAGCTCATTGTCGAATATGGAGCGAACGGGTGGGAAAAGGGCACGGATACGATGGATGTATGGTTCGACAGTGGAACGAGTTGGTCCATGCTGGCCGAGATGGAAGGAAATAAGCACCGCGCAGATATCTGTGTCGAAGGGTCGGATCAACATCGGGGATGGTTCCAGAGTCAACTGCTCACTGCGATCGGTAGTGCCGACGGTAATACGACGCCGGCGAGCCCATACGGTGCGTTGATCACGCATGGTATGGTGCTTGACGAGGCTGGCAAGAAAATGAGCAAGTCGCTTGGTAATGTGATTAGTCCGTTGACAGTTATTCATGGTGGAGTGGTAGGTCTTGTTATATGGAACCTTTGCCCCCGGGATTGACCAGACATAGGACAAGAAGAAGGAGCCCGCCTATGGAGCGGACATCCTTCGGCTCTGGGCAGCGACCGTCGAGTATTGGCGTGACATGTCTATCGGACCTACCGTGCTTGCGCAAACTGCGGAGTCTATGAGGAAAATACGAAATTCTGCTAGATTCTTGCTCGGGAACATTGGTTCAGCGACTTCGCAAGACCACACGAGTGTTGAGAAGAAGCACATGGGTCTGGTTCGTATTTCTATCTCGGTGAATTCACGACCAACTTACCTAGGAGTAGGCGGAGCGGTATGTCATGAATGAATTGTACAAGCTTGAAAGGACGGCTCTTGAGGGCTATGCTACGTACAACTTTCCTCGAGGTATGTCTTGGATGCGGGCAGCTACCGCACAGCACTGACGGTCCACTCAAGTCATGGTTGCATTGACGAACTTCGCCAATATTTCCCTTTCGTCTCTGTACTTTGATATCACCAAAGACGTTTTGTATGCCAACGATATCCACGGTATCGAGCGTCGTGTGGTGGTTGATACGCTCAAACGGGTGAGTGTTGACTACGGTTGAGTTCCAGAGGGCTATTCACACTCGTTAGGTACTACAAACCATGACGTCAGTATTGGCTCCAGTGCTTCCCTACCTCGCGGAAGAGATACATGCACACCGAACAACCGAACCTTCAGGACGCTCTTTCTTTGCGAGCAAGTGGGAACCGTTGGTAGGTCTGATCGTTGGACACTTGAACAATAATTGAAATATCTGTTCCATATAGAGTAGCGAATGGGACGATCCTCAGGCAGAAAAAGACATGGGCAGCCTGTTGACTGTGCGGACCGCTGTACTATCGCTCTTGGAGAAGGCTCGTGGAGACAAGTATGTACTTGCCGGCATAGAAGGCTCACGCTGATGTAACTCAGGAATCTGAAGAGTGCTTTAGAAGCGCAAGTGGTGATTACCTTGCCGCCTGATGCAACACGACTGGAGTTTGTGAAATTGCTAAGGTGTGAAGGTAAGCATGACAGCCAGCTTGGAGACGTGAGCTGAGGCAGGGACGTGGCTTAGCCGACTTTTTAAAGACGCTCTTCATTGTGTCTGACGTCACGCTGACCGACGAGGTTGATGCGACCACGCATTCTTCAACATGGTATTATGAGGGTTCATTGCGGATGCCGGGTACGTCGGGTCTCGTTACACATCGTACTGGATCTGAAGCAGTCCGATAGGCTCGGATGCTGAAATAGGTCTCCACGTACGACCCGCCTCGTTTGATAAATGCCCCCGCTGTTGGACTTACACGCGGCATGAGCGAGAGGAGCTGTGTTTGAGGTGTGCGGACGTTGTGAGGGGTATCGACAGGGGTTAATGTACAAAAGAGGAAATGCCTCCACACCCATTCAATCAATCAATTGTTCTGACTTTTGGTATCAACGGTCGTGTGATGGGCTCTGAAGGCTTGCAGATAACAATACCAGGTAATAACGTTCGTCTCGTTCTTTGAACTGCTTACTTACAGTAGTGCAGACTTGGACGAGGATGATTTCCAGACCACCCCAGTGCCGTTTGGTCGTGCTGGCACGTTTGGGTTTGGCGGTGCATCTGGACCAGAGTCCCCGACTATCCTTACACCGACGACGGCGGTGACTGCCGAAAGAAGTTTCTTCAGCGCACACACGCGGGGTGATTCCCTGGCCTCCGACGACTCTTTTCTCGACCACGCACCACGCAGACCCTTTGCACATGCTTCCCAATCTTCCGTCGCGACAACCGCCACATCCACCTCCGCGGGCACAGGTCCATCCTCGTTCAGCAAAAAGGCTTCTTTCGCCTCCATTCGAAACGCGTTCAGGTCCACTTTGAAGAACAACGCCGACGTACCTCCGCTCCCTACCTTGGATCACCATCAGGTGTACCCGATCTTGAAGAATCCGTTCAACAGATCAACCTCTTCGCTCGTGCACTCTGTCACCCCATCCTCGAAGCAAAGTAACCCCGCAAGTCCTCCACATCCACATCCACGCCCTCCGACACCTGGTGAATCACGTCCCTCTCGGTCTACCTCCCGTCCCCGTGGCCACTCCACAGTCCGCTCCTATCACTCACATTCTGGCTCAGTATTTTTCGGCTCGGAAAACGGTAGCGACCATGGTCATGGGTATCCTTTCGGGCATAATCCCAATCATGCATTCTCTTTTGGCCATCCGCCCAATTCACCGCCTCCTGTGCCGCGTGTCCCTGATTCACTGTTCGCCCAGCGGAGTGAGAGTCCAATCATCTCGGAGGACGAAAGTGAAGATCACACTTCGTCGAAAAGCCCCGCGGATTACGCGCTACATGCTGTTTTTATTCGGTTCGCTACTCTCGCAGAGGCGAAGATTGATGCGTTCGTACGTGAAAGTCCGGTGAGCATCTCTGGATCCAGCCCCGCGTCGCGGAACGTGTACAATGGTCGTATCTGATCCGTTATTGGTTTTGGTGTTTAGGACAATGATCCAATATTGACCGACTTCTTCGGTCCCTCCCTCGACCCACAATTTGATGAACTCCTCCAATCCCTAGGAAAAATCGCACAGAAACGCGCCAAGAATGTGATTGACGCCATTATGCGCTGGCGTCGGGGTATCCGTGGCTCTCCAGCCAACCGATCTGGTCACCCTCGAATGGCTGAACGGTGTTCGCTCGCTGCGATATATGTCATGTGTAGAGCATTAGTCGCCGTTCTCTCCATGGTTCCCGCGAATGCACTCACTGATACATTAGGGTATAGCTTGGAGGAGACCATTTTCGAACAGTTTAGGCGGCCGTTGCCATCCGTCAATCCCAATTACAAGCTGTGCGCGGAGCTATATGCTGGCGTCCTCGGCTGTTTAGCTAGCCTGAGGTGGGGGCCGTCCCAACAGTTTTATACGGATTGTTGCTAATGAAAAAGTAGATTCATGAATGTCACAGACCGATTTCTCAACGAGCTCGCCCCCGTAGCGCACGGTCAAATCGCGAAGGACTTGGATACAAAGTTTGAGAACTTGGTCAAAGGTTTGCGGTACGTACAAATCAAAGTAAGTCTCCAGACACGTGGTTTGTCATAAGTGTCTAATGTTTGACAGGTTTGGCCCCCAGAGGCATTCGAAGAGGGTGCTGAATTCATGGAATCCTTGGCGAAATCATTCGAGAATGCCCACGGTCTCCGTTTCAAAGTGGCTTTTGCGGAGACGCTCACGCGGCTGCTGCATCCTATTGGCAAGGTTGGGAACGCAATCCGTTGGTTGACAACATCTAATTATTTTCTGTTCAGGCTGCCCAAGCAGAAGTAAACCACCCGCAGTGGGAGAAGGCGATAGAGAAGATATACCCTCGTGCAAAGGAGATGATGTCAAAACCTCGGTATTGGCATGTCGCGTACCCCCTTGCAGTGACAACGCTATGCGTGGCGCCCCATCAGTTTTTCCTAAAACACTGGACAGGGTGCTTTGAGTGTGGAATCGGTAAATTAAAGGTGTGTTCACGGGTTACTTGGTTTACTTCATCGAATTTTTACTCACGTACACATTCATAGGACAAGCCATACCGTATACCGATCCTAAATGGGACGGTTCGCCTCATCTGGACGTATCTTTACCGTTGCCAAGAGTCTGCGTCGACCGCCACATCAAAATTGGACGGGCTCTTAAAGCACTTCTTCCCTACCGGACGGCCGTCTGTCTTTCCACCTGAGGAGCACCTTGAGCCATTCATTTGCGTCGTGCACTTCGTTCTCTCTCGACACTTCGAGTATGGCCGCGACTTTTGCATGGAGCTTCTCCAGGAGTCTACCAGTGCAATTGGTGCATTGGCTCCGGAGCGTGTTGGCATCTTGGTGCAAGCGGTCCTCTTGACATTACATGGCCTCGAACGCGAAGAACCGACGCCAACATGGCCATCTAGCACAGATTTTTTGACGATACCGTCATGGGACGACTACCCTTCCTCTGCCGATGTTCTTCCGGCCGCCGTTCTCACGAAATCTGGCATTCAGGACTTTGTGGACCGTTTCGCTGCGGCAACCTCTACCATAGCCCAAGCGTGTTTCAAGGTGGTTGGCCACATGTCCCTATTTGACGAACAATGGTCACTCGCACGTTCTTCTGCATCCAGCACTTCACCTTCATTCGAGGAATCCCATAATTTAGTCATCCGTCGGCATCCGGAAGGAGCCTTTGCGTATCCGAACCACCTCGTTTCTCACATCAGCATCTTGCAGTCATGCTATCAGTCATGGCCGCGATGCTTGCACACTCCATCGATCCCTCTCGTCGACGCGGTGGATATGCTTTTGCGTGGTGTTGTGCATGTTGAGCCACGGGTTGGCGAAGTTGCAGGGGCGGCGTTGAGAAGGTTCATGAAAGACGCGTTGTATGCGCCAAATGTGCTCAAATGTTTCACTGCGTTCTTGTTCGACCCCAAGAATGTCGAGCGGGAGGGGACTGGCCATCGTATTCTTCTCGAAAGTGCTAGGTTATTGAATCTCTGGACTGGCGTGGTGGATACATGGATCATCGGGCTCTCTCAGAAAGCAAGACAAGACCTGACCGGAAATGATCTGCAGATCTCTCTTCAGCAGGCGGAGGAGGTCATTCTCGGTTCACTGTTCCTTCTTTCATACGAAGTGACGGCCATCCGGTGTGTTGGTGTCAAGCTGATACGTTCGCTTGTTCCTCTTTGCAAGAATCTCGCTCTGGAGGGTATCCCCGGCAACAATCCCACACCCTTCCCATTCTTGTTCTCGTCACTGTTCGAGAACAGTCCAAAGGAATGTCCTCTCCTCCAGGGTTTCGACGAGTTGCTCGACCGCGCGGAGCTAGATCGTCTGCAACAGTGGAAACGGTCAGCGAAGCCGGATGTTCTTCTTCGAATTGCGGACAGCGGCATGGAGAAAGACCGCAAAATATGGCGCTTCGTCTATCCAGCATTTATGCGGACTTCACTCTCAAGCTGCGGCAAGCTCATCTCAAACTGTAGAGCCGTCGTCGAGGCGGCGACCATACGCTATCATCCCACGATGCTCCGACTTGCTGGAATATCGTATTCAAATAGTCGCACACACTCCTCCCGCTCCGCGGAACGAGACGGGTATAAACTGGTGAAGGACAACATGTCGCTTATCGATCAGTGGTATATCTGGACTAGGATACTTTGCTCCACGGCAGCAGTGTCGGACAATCGACTCGTGATGACGCAGGCCGGTCGCGAGCACGCTCGTGCACCTTCGGAATCAAACTTTGAGCGCGAGAGAATGTCAACGACGCGCTGTCTGTTCAAGCACTTGACGCCATTTCTGGACGCAGACTATACTCCATTCCGAGATGCAGCCGTGTTGTCCATCAGCTCATTCCCTCTTGAAGGCTATCCTCAACTTCTAGAGGATCTCAACCTCTTTGCCTCTCGCCAATTTTACGATGAAGGACGGACCAAGCTAGGTTCGCCTGCGAGTGGGATCCGTTCTCGTCGACAAGCTCGCCTACATTCAGCAGTTGGTCGAATCTACTACCTCACTGCTCCCCATCTGCACTCTCTGAAGTTGTCGAGCAAGCAAGATGCTTTATCCCACGCACTCAAGTTCGTTCGGAACACACAAGCATTCCTCCTTGCACCCGACAACCGTGACAATTACGCTTTACAGCGTCTGCGCCGCTACTTTTGTGGGCTACTTGAACGTCTCTTCGATGGTTCGGAGGAGCTCATTGAGGCGGATGGTGTCCTTCCGAATAACCATCTCGCTCTCTACCGTATGTGTGAGGAATGGTGTCAGTACGGTCCACAGAGCGAGTCTGCCAAAACAAGATTCATTCTAATGCAAAGGGCCACTGCCGCAGCTATCAAGGATCCTGAGGCAGAGTCCGATGCTGGCGAGCGATTTCAACACGAGACAAAGCTCTTGTCGCATGCATCTGTCGGTGCACTGTCGTCGCTTTGCGTAAGTTGCAATTTTCTTCATGGCGCAAGGGTTACTAAGTGAAATCCATAGCAATGGGCTTATCGTCAAGCCGACGCCGTTGAATTGAACTCCCCCACCCCCATTCCGGATTCTCTTAAACCGCTCGACGCTGCCCAGGTTCTAGATCGAATTCATGCCGTGTTTGAGGATGCTCAAGCCCCGCTGGTGGCCTTTGCCAAGTGAGCTGTCCTGTCCAACTTGCGAAGTATACATGACATATTTATTTCCTTTTTTTTCTGTAGAAAGGCACTACGATCTCTCCTCACGATGCCTCGGCCCGGCGCAGATCTACTGACAGACGTCCTCCGTCGAGGGTTCTGTGATTCCACGACGATCTGCTTGAGCGGTTCCGCATTCTTTGAGACAGTCTCGGACGTAATCTGTAGTGCATCAGCCCACGCGTTCACCTTTGCGCAGGTGGTCTGTCTTGGATTGGCGAATCTTTGTCATGGCGACATTACCATACGACGGCAGGCATTCAATATTCTTGTTGCCATACACGAACAGTCCGCAGGTGTGATTGCCATGGCCGAATTTGAAACAATGGTGGCCAATCATACTCCAAGCATCTACCTTCAAGCCCATAGACTAGTTGGGGAATGTCTTGCGGGAGAACATCCAGAGCAAGCTTTCGACGTTCTCACCGAGGTTACAGCACTGCTCTTGCGCGTCCACCGTCATGGAAACGAAAGAGTTTGTCATCTCATGCTACAAAGCTTGGAACATTGGATGCCCAACCTCGACATCAATGCACTTGACACGTTAAAGTTGACCTTGACATCCAGGGGCAACCTGGTTGTGTATCACTTGCTTGCTCTTACGAAGCGATTTAGTAACACACAGCCCGAGCAAATCGCCGCGATCTGGGCTCGGCTTGTCGAGGTGCCAGATCCACTGACCGGACGAGCCGTTGCGTCTTTCCTAGTCAACGAGTCCGTCAAGGTCGCTACGAACGCCTTCGTCAAGTGCGCTTCCGAGGTTACCGCATGCCTATCTCGTTCAGCGGCGGGTGTACAAATCTTCCAGGAGCTATGCAGCATCTGCGGGCCACAAAGGATGCTCCCTACGTTTGAGCATCGGCTGGAGCAACCGACTCCAGAGGAGCTCGAACTGTGGTCCGACCTTGATGTACTGTTCGCGGACGACCAGCCCCGCCAAATCTTGGGTTCCGCTCAGTACGCCATGGTGTACCTCGGCTCTGTCTCGCTCGAACGCATGTGGACAAACCTCGAACAGATACCCATTATCCTTCTGGCCGTGTTCTGTCATTTGGATCACCGGGTCTTGATGCTACGATCGACTGCGCGTCGTATGCTGTTTCACCTGATGAGGGCTTGCGTTCCCCGGTATCCATCAGCTATGGACAAGGCGGGACAACCTCCTTGGGCGTCTCTGCTGTCAATCATCACCTTTATGGAGGGTCAGGGAGATACCCTTTTCTGGTCAGAAAATGATGCGGAGGAAATAGTGATGCCTCGCATGAAGTACATCGTCGACCAAGTGGTGTCCGTTCTTGGACAGTCCGTTCCTGATCTGGCGAAGAACTTGGCTGTCCTATCGATCCCCTACGTTGAACATTGTCACATTCGCAACATCGCCAAACGGTCGCTCCAGATCTTCCGGTTACTGAACGTCCCCCTCTCGCAAGATGTCCTCGGACACATGCTTAGTCGTTTGTGCACCGTCGTCAGTGATGATGAGACGGAGCTCCATCACTTTGCGGAAGCTATCATCTCTACACTTGTGGTCTCTGTGGCTTCCGATCATCTCAACCCTGCCCTCCTCCCTCGTCTCTTCTGGGCAATAGCCTCATGTCTCATGACAACTGTTGAATCAGAATTTGCCGCAGCCCTCAAGCTCTTTATTGCGCTGCTTGCTAAGTTGGATCTGGACAACCCAGAGTTCGTCGAATCGGTGCTCGCCGAGCGTCCAGGGTCTTGGAACAGCATGGAAAGTTTACAGGCGTGCCTCCTGAGTGGTTTGCGCTCAGCCATCACTATGGCTGATACCTTTGCAGCGCTTCAGCGGTTGACTAGGTTCTCAGATCCGCGACTCATTGAACCCTCGGAACGTCGTGTTTGTGATCTTTTCGCCCTCTCGCTCCCCTGGTGTTTGCATGCTATGTCTGGCGATGGTCGCGACGCTACCCTGGATGATTTTTGTATCTCCATCGCCAAGCTTGCTTCCCAAGGAGGCTGGGACACCATCTCTCGCATAATGACTTCTTTTGCCAAAAATCGCTTCCGTACCAAGGATGACTTTCTTCGGCAGTCGATCGCAGGGCTTCGCGAGCATTTCTCGGCTACGCGCTGGCAAGAGATTGCCACCCTCCTCCTGGGTCTCGTTCTCAATAAAGAGCCCTGGGTGCGCATTCACACAATGCAAGTCCTGAAAGTGTTTTTCCAGCAACGTGACTCGCGGAATGCACATTCGCTTGCAACGGAGCATTTGATGCCATTGTTACGACTTGTCGAAGGCGACTTGGCTGCCGAAGCACTCGACGTTCTCGAAGAGCCGACGAAGGTGTCTGGGGGCCAAAGTTCACGCAACGTTCTTCGGATGAGCATGCACAGCTCGTTCAATGTTCCCCCTGCAGATGATGGAGAGATATTTGGTGTTCCTGATGATTCAGGGTGGTGCATTCCTCGAGTTAAATTCCGGCGGACTATCTGCAGGAACAACATGATGGCAGTCGCGCAAACATGTATTGGTGCTCTGCGTCCGTCGTATATCGATCTCGAGTCTCGCTCACAGATCATATCCTTCTCCGATGCACTGGACGAGGACCTTGGTGTGCTAGTTCAGGACCTCCACGAACTGAGCGAATTCTTCCAGAACACAAAGTCGCACCCCCGTGTCTTGATACCGAGCCAGCAATTAGAGGAACGCGTGGCATCCATCATCGCCCGGTCGACGGACAATTCCAATGACGCACCTCAGACGCCATTCACGGACGTCTTTCATATTGGCAAACCGAATGACTACTCGGACGATTCGGGGGATGATAGCGGTTCTGATTCAGAGCTTGATGCTTTCGTTTATGATTCTCCCACTTTTTATAAGAGCGCACCGAATGGTCGGGGACTCGGTTAGTTACTATCGTTTCTGCTCCTGTTTTTGCTCACGCTGCATAATCTGAGTCGTTGACATGTTCCTCACCGGCACAGAATGTTATCCGCAGTGGAATTTGAACTACTTATAAGTTGATATTTGGGAATGTACAATTCTCGGTATCAATTACAATCGATTTCGTACTGAACTGAAGGTTGTCCCAGTGCGTGTCGCTTATGCTCTTCGGAGTCTTCGGAGTCTTCAAACTATGGTGTCGCTGTCTTCCTTGTGTGCCATCTGAGGGTGTGTGGTCTGAAGGGTTGTGCGGTGTGCGATCGCTTTGCTGTTCGAGCCTTCGGAGTCTTCAAACCATCGCGTCGCTGTCTTCCTTGTGTGTGCGCGAAATTCTGGTTGTGTCAGCAAAATCAGTTTGCGCGACACGTGACAATATTAATACTGACTCGGACTCGGACTCTCGGATGGGACGTTCAAGGCATTTCACGATGAAGTCTTTGAGTGCTTGGAGTCGTTCCGAGGACTGCTATGACCCAAGCGTGAAGGTTGGGATTGCCATGGAACGTTTTGTAACCTCTTTTTGATTTCCAAGAACTGTTCCGCTCGTGTTGTAAGTGCAAATTGCCATCGGGCACCGGCAGCTGCGACAAGAACAAGTTCTGTTGCCCTGCGATAGCTGCCAAGAACCTTGGAGCCATAGCGTTCTGATTGCTCTTTTGCTTCCGAAAGCCCAGATCGGGTGTTGTCCCTACCATTAGAGCGTTAACCCCACTTGATTTCCACAAACGTCGTTGGGAGAAAGTCGATGTCTTGCATTTCAGGTTCTTTGACGGTTTCACAAATTTGCTTAGTCTTGAACCGCATAACAGAAAAGTCTACTCGAGCGTCATTGAGCAAGGGTTTCAACTGCCGTCGAACTAAATGTTGGGGGAAACACGCAAGAGCGGGGTTATCGTGGACAAGGTTGTTAAGGTGTAGTTGCCATAGACCGTAGAACGGGGGGTTGCTGTAGGTGCTGACAGAACACATGACAGCATCAAAACTTACTCTGTTGTATCCACAAAATGTTTCCTATGTCTTGGATTGCATCTCGTTCGTTGGGCGTGATTGTACACCGCTATGAGCTTTTGCATGATAGGGTTGACCGTCGTATCTTTTAGATCCAATGAGTAGAATCTTCTCGGGAGAGCTGTTACATTTACTTACCTTGGGTAATGTGGTTGGTTCAAATGGTTGAGGGCAAGTTTGTCTCTGTAAGCGGTGCAACTTCAAAAAAAAGTGTTCGACTTACGCAGACCCTTTGCACACGCTTCCCAATCCTCCGTCGCGACAACCTCCACCTCCACCTCCGCGGGCACAGGTCCACCCTCGTTCAGCAAAAAGGCTTCTTTCGCCTCCATTCGAAACGCGTTCAGGTCCACTTTGAAGAACAGCGCCGACGTACCTCCGCTCCCTACCTTGGATCACCATCAGGTGTACCCGATCTTGAGATTGAACATACTTGAAGCACCTAAAGTTGGCGTATCTGTCAGTTTCAAAGTGTTGAATCCAGTATAGTTACTTACCTTCGGCGATGTGGTTCGGACTAAGTTGAAGGCGTTGATTGCGCGGGGCGGGACAGCGCAGTAGAAGGCGGCGTAGGCAGCGGGGACCGGGGCAGCGTCGATCGGTGTTGCTCGTGTGCAATTCGTGTGCGATGTAATGAGCATCGCGCTCGTATGCTGTTTGGATGGTGTTGCTCGCTGTGCGATGTAGTGAGCGTCGCGCCCGTTATGCCGCGTTGTTTCCCCCCCGCCGTGCCTATATGCTATTCTGCCATCCATTGGGTTGCTGTAGGTGCTGACAGAACACATGACAGCATCAAAACTTACTCCGTTATATTGCATCTCGTTCGTTGGGCGTGATTGTACACCGCCACGAGCTTTTGCATGTTGACCGTCATATCTTTTAGATCCGATGAGTAGAATCTTCTCGGGAAAGCTGTTACATTTACCTTGGGTAATGTGGTTGGTTCAAATGGTTGAAGGCAAGTTTGTCGCTGAGCGGTGCAAGTTCAAAAAAGTGTTCGAGTCAGCAACTACGACACAGCCACTCGGTATCCTCCGCCCCTCGGATGTCGCCTCATTCATTCCACTGGCGGTTGGGTACGTAGTAGGGGCCTGCTGCCGACGACTACGCAGACCCTTTGCATGCGCTTCCCAATCCTCCGTGACAATCTCCACAGTATCCGCTTCCGCGGACACAGACCCATCCTCGTTTGCAGATGGCCTCATCCCCCTCCATTTGAAACGCGTTCAGGTCCACTTTGAAGAACAACGCCGACGTACCTCCGCTCTTTACCTTGGATCACCATCAGGTGCACCCGATCTTGAAGAATCCGTTCAACAGATCAGCCTCTTCGCTCGTGCACTCTGTCACCCCATCCTCGAAGCAAAGTAACCCCGCAAGTCCTCCACGTCCGCATTCACGCCCGGATCCGATTCCTGGCGAATCGTGTCCCTCTCGGTCCACCTCCCGTCCCCGTGGCCACTCCGCAGTCCATTCCTACCACTCAGTATTTTCGGCTCGGGAAACGGTAGCGAACCCCGATCATGCATTCTCTTTTGGCCATCCGTCCAATTCACCGCCTCCTGTGCTGCGTGTCCCTGATTCACTGTTCGCCCCGCGGAGTGAGAGTCTAATCGTCTCGGAGGACGAAAGTGAAGATCATACTTCGTCGAAAAGCCCCCGCAGATTACGCGCTGCATGCTGTTTTTATTCGGTTCGCTACTCTCGCAAAGGCAAAGATTGACGCGTTCGTACGCGAAAAAGTCTGGTGAACACCATTTTGATCCAGTACCATGTCGCGTCAAGCTCATCTCATCCACTATTGATACTTTAGGATAGTAATCCGATATTGACCGATCCATCCCTCGATCCACAACTCGGTGAACTCCTCCAATCCCTAGGGAAAATTGCACAGGAGCGCACCAAGAATGCGATTGACGCCATTATGCGCGGCTCTCCAGCCAACCGATCTGGCCACCCTTGAATAGTTGAACGGGGCTCGCTCGCTGCACGATATGTCTGTATAGTATTGGTCACCGTTCTCTCCACGTTATAACTTTGAGGGGACCATCTTCAAACAGCTTAGGTGGCCGTTGCCATCCGCCAACCCCAATCTGTGCGAGGAGCTGTATGCTGTGCGTCCTCTTCTGTTTAGCTAGCCTGAGGTGGGTTTTGGCCGTCCCAACAGTACATGGATCGCTGCTAACGAGAATGTATATTCATGAACGTCACAGATCGACTTCTCTTGTGGCGCATGGTCAAATTGCGAAAAACTTGGATACAAATGTTTGAGAACTTGGTCAAAGTGTTTGTGGTACGTACAAATCAAAGTAAGCCCCTTTATAATGGGGGGCATAATGTAATTAACAGGTTTGGCCCCCAGAAGCATTCGAAAAGGGTGCTGAATTTATGCAATCCTTAGCAAAATCGTTCGAGAGTGCTCACGGGCTCCGTTTCAAAGTGGCTTTTACGGAGACACTCAAACGGTTGCTGCACCCTATTGGCAAGGTTGGAAACACAGTCCGTTGGCTGATAATTTTCTGTCCAGGCTACTCAAGCAGAAGTAAACCACCCGCAGTGGAAGAAGGCGATAGAGAAGATATACCCTCGTGCAAAGGATATGATGTAAAGTACTTCCTCTCTACTGTCTTTCCACCTGAGGAGCACCCTGAGCTTCATCTGTGTCGTGCATTTCGTCCTCTCTCATCATTTCGAATGTGGTCGCGACTTTGACACGGAGCTTTTCCAAGAGTCTACCGGTGCGAATGGCGCTTTGGCTCCAGAGCATGTTGGCATGTTGGTACAGGTGATCCTCTTGACATTACATGGCTATCTGTCCTAGTTTGAGCGTCGACATAGGGCATATGCCCCAAACGAATGGAAATCAACATTTATTTTTATTTTTAAAAAAAACCGGTGTCGAGGACGAACAGTGCGGGTGGCGTGTCGCTTGTCCGCGCCACAATGGCATAGTAACTACCCCTATAGCCTTATAACTTGTCATTACTTATAGTGCAGGAGGTATGTCGAGATTTCTCTACTATTCTACAGCTCTTAGATTGGCACAGATGCAGAATCCGGAGGCATTGATGAAGATGTTTGCGCGGTTGCGCAACCCACAACCTAGCATCGAGCGCCGTTGGCGTGATACTTGGATGCAGACCTTGGAACAGCTCACCGAAGCCGTTCCAAACACTATCCTGTGTCCTCGACACGTTACCGGTACTCGCCCTCAGACCCCTGCAAAGACCTCCTCGCCCAAACCGGTTGCCGTAGACCGTGACTTTGCAATCATGCGCGTCGATATCAATCTCAAGCAGACCAACACAAAGCGCACACGTCCTGATCATGTCGTCATCCAAGATATTGAACCGGGGCTGCTCGCAAAAGTGAAAACCGACGAGAAGCTGAACGGGGGCATCAGTTCAAGTTTGACCCCTCTTATGGCATCTACAGATCAACTCAAAGCCTATGGACGCCACGCTTTGGCCAGTTACCCAAATGCAAGGTCTCTCGTACTCGTTGCTGCGGCCGGACCAATGTGGCGATGGGCCGTCGTCAGTCGTCAAAATTTGCGAACCGAAGCAGCCACATTATCCTATGTGCAGTGGAGTGGGTTCCTCACGTTGGGTTTGCCCCAATCAGACCAACATTTAGAAAGGTTGAAACACCTCTTGAAAGGTTTTCTCTGATACCTATCAGCATTACTTGTCATCTCTCAGATGTAGACGACGTTAGAGGAGGAATCATCAGAGTTTCACTTCTTTTTCCATCCACCACGGGCTCGGACTTGAAATTATGTGGGAAGGTAGATCACTGGAGGAACATCACTACTGAACTTCTGTCCATTTGCACGCCGCCGCCGCCCGCCAGGACGGGGGGCGCGCCGTAGTCTGGTAACCAGCTCTTACTATGAGGCACAACTGAGCGAAGCAGGCCGCCGATAGACGCTGGTCACCAGACTAGGTGCGCCATCCGACCTTCTCCAATACATGTCGGCGATCATCAAGCCTCTTAGACGGGCGAATTGACTGGATATTGACCGGTCGACCGCCTCGAGCCAGACCAAGTCCCCAATGCTGTGCTCGGGCACCTCTTTATGTTTTCTATCGTAGGAACGCTTTGTAGTGGCTGCGACTTTGACGAGGGCAGAGTTGGCATCGTCCAAGATAGATTTCATGCGTGTTGCGAACTCATCGGCGCTTTCAGCCTCCACCTTGCTCGAGACTCAGAACCTTTCCAGGCCGTGGAAAGACAGTAGGTGATTGAGATCGCGCATGAAATTGGACGTGAATTGGGATCCAACGGTCGCTGATAACGCATTCTGGAAGGCCGAAGTCAAATAATCTGATAATCATGACTCAGGGGCCTGCCAAAACAAGCACTTTACATGTCCCTGCTCAAGCACAACCTCCTACCCAGACTCAGGGGATTTATCTACAAATTATTTATTAGGTGGTTTACCAATCCCAGTAACCCCTAGACACCTTGAAGTAAGTAACAACGTGCAAGGTATGTTTAGATTTTCTTAGCAATGTTCGTACTCACTCGGATCGCAGACGAAATTGCAGAATCCAGAGACATTGATGAAGATGTTTACACGGTCGCTCAACCCACAACCTAGCATCGAGCGCCGTTGGCGTGACACTTGGATACAGACCTTGGAACAGCTCACCAAAGCCGTTCCAAACACGATCCTGTGCCCTCGACACCTTACCGGTACCCACCGTCAAACTCCTGCAGAGATCTTGCCCAAGCCGGTTGCCGCGGACCGTGACTTTGCAATCATGCGCGTCCATATTGATCTCAAGCAGACCAACATTAAACGCATAGGTCATACAGATCGTGTCGTCATCAGAGATATTGAACCAGGGTTGTTCATAAAAGTAAAGACTGACAGGGAGCTGAACGGAGACATCGGCTCAAGTCAACCCCACCTTATTGCAACTACAGATCAACTCGAAGCCTATGGAGGCCGAAGCATGGCCAGCTACCCAGCTTTAAAGTCTCTCATATTGGTTGCTGCAGCCGGGCCAGTGTGGCAATGGGTCGTTGTCAATCGGTGTGAAAATTTCGATTTGTTAGAGTCAGCAGAAGAGCGCATATTGTCTTACGTGCAGTGGAGTTCGTACCTCACGTTGGGTTCATCCTTTTCGAACGAAGAGTTACAAAAGTTGAAGTACATCCTGAAGGGTTTTCTTTGATACATATCGATATTACTTGTTTCTCGGATGTAGGCCATGTTAGAGGATGAGGGGAGTCTGGCAGCGCTCGACCTGTCGATAAAAGACCATAACTAAATTCATGAGCTCAGAAGCTTTTTGTTTGATACAAGGGGAAGTTTGAATGTCGATGAGAGTGAATTGTTTGGAGCTGGAGCAACAGATTCCTCTAAATCCAGACTTATTTTCCAGCTCGTCTGGATCACACCGGGGTTTGAAAAAACGGCGCGCAGCTGACTGATGTCATTCATCATGGGTTGCGTCCTCCCCTCTGCCTCACCACACAGCCTTCACCACGTTACTTCCACCAGAACATTGAACCGTCTTGTCAAGGACTCCCAGAGTAAGCATGGGTGATACCATTATCCGCGAGGTAACATTTCCCCACCTCCGACGTCCAAGCCACACTACCATGTAGTGAATAGGTTGTCAAGGACGTCTGGACGTTCTCCCGGTATGTGCTGCACCGACCAAAGCAACCCAGCGATTTATCTCCTCTAGTCCCTTTGCCAGATATGGCGTATTTCCTATTGGTGGTCGATCGACAGCCGTCCGATTAAGAGACGGAAATGTCTGGGTGCTTGCCTCGACCCCCTTAGATCACGAAACGAAAACCAAGATCAACGAGCTCGGTCCAGTCAAGTGTGTTTTTCGAACCCTCAAAGATGCCTGTCGATCTGATGCACGCACACAGGTACATTATCAATCCCGACACTGTCCACCATCTGTATCTGCTAGAGTTTAAAACAGCCTATCCGGATGCCAAGGTTATTGGAGTGCAAGATACGGCCAAGCGAATGAACGAAAAATCGTTTCCATTTGATGGACGTGCGTACTGGCTCTGAAATCCAGTCATGGAACCTTTATGAATGATATGGTCAGTGTGGGGTCGTGATCCACCCAACACGCAGTATGGATTTGAAGATGATGTGAGTTGTCGATTTGATACCCTGAATGTATCATTCATTCCTTTGTCAAGATCAAGCATTGGTGCGTTGAGTAGGAGTGAACGAAAGGATGACATTGCGTGGACTTAGCTGGCTCTAGTTATTTCTCTGGGTTTAGGAACAAAGACGTCGCCTTCCTTCATATCGCGTCTAGGTGTCTGATCCAAGCCGATCTACTCTTCAACCTACCAGCGACCGAACAGGTGGGTGACACGCATGGGTCGATTCTATTTTTGAACTCGCTATTTTTAGTACTCAAAATCATCAAAATGGACTCCTCGAGCCACGTTGAAGTCGGATTCGTGGGCTCACCAAAAAGTTATTCAAGGTCTTGCCACGGATGTCGAGTGAGTTGAATGGGCGTCTGTTTCGTGTACTTGTTGACCGTCGTATTGTGTACTAGAGCGATGAAACGCGACGCCAAGACGGTAGCTTCATGGGACTTTGACAAGATAATTCCTTGCCATGGGGTAAGCACAAGGACTGCTAAATCATGCATGCTGACGGTGTGAACAGGACGTTATCGAGCGAGGCGGGAACAAGGCGTGGCGAGCTGCCTATCAGTTCTTCATCGACTGAGGTCAACGTACTAGTTTCACTCAAGTCTCGCCTTATATTTATCGGAGACACTTTACCATCGAGTCGTTGGGTTAACCCGAGCAGCATTTTGAAATGTGATGAATTGATGGCCAAAGAAAGCAGTATTCTGGGGTCGCGAACGCTTGTAGTAGTAACTAGCCAAGAGCGGAGGCCTGAGGGCCCACCGATCTGCGGGTCGAAGCCAGAGAAATTCTTTTAGTCACGTGACCATCGCCGTCAACAGCGAGAGTCCCAAGTTGCATCCTTCAATCCATCCACCATCTGGCGATCACAAATGCATCGAACGACCCATTCGAATTCCTGTTGCAGGAACGGCCACAAAGTGCTATAATGGAAGTCTATGGAAATAGCGTTGAGGTGCTTCCTCGCTCCATCAGTTGAAGGGGCTTCCAGTCCAGTATATGCAGCACTTGCCTAACCCTCACACTCGGAGCTGGTGGGAAGCCTTGAACACCGCTGACCCCATCGGACGTCCGAGTCTCAGAGCGTACCAGATATTGCATTTGGAGCGGGGAGCGGGAAGTCGAAGTTCGACGCTCCCGTCAATCCATTCAGCCTTCAGAAGGCTAGGAGATACCCCGCATCACTCGGCCTCTCCATGAAACCCGAGGAATCGCTCATCCACGACTCCTGGACTTGTTTTCTCTTTCTCTCCCGTTACCCGCCACGAACAATGTGAAACCAACAAGTTCCACGCCATTGCAGCCAGTGCCAAGTCAGCTTCAGCTCTTTTCTACGAAGACAAAGCAGTATGCGCAAGTGCCTCGAAAGTCTCAGCCCATCGGTGAGCCAGGCTGCGATCCAATCACTCAATATCACTGAAGCCCTCGTCCAACCATTCTCCTGCAGAGTGTTTATGCGGACATGCAAGCACATGAGACTGCGCAGCGGAATGCGTTGCTTGCCACTTTAGTTGCCCCTTGACGGCGCGCTCGAAGGACGTATTGACGACGTCCCTACGGGTCAAAATGGCATCGTGAGAGTTGCCGAGACTTGTTCGTGTCGCTTGTCGTCATGTCTTTGAAGATGATAACGCACTACCAGCTGTAAGTGCCAATTCCGAGTCGGATTTGATGGAACAGGGGGAGGTGCTCACTGAAACTCGCTAGCGTGTGGGCTTAGACCATTCTCCGAAGCCGAGCTCTCGCCTAACATTTATTGACCCTGACATGGAGAGCCACTTACTAGCACATTCCTTGGGCTTTCAATGCAATGAGTCTGCAACGAGGCTTGTCTGTATATTTCCGAGACAGAATTTGGTGGCTATCATGATGTCATTACAGTCCATTTGGATCCCAATTGCCCTGATGGGCATCTGTATGGACATGTGAGAACTGGACATGGGGGCAGCATCATTCTTCTTACGCATGCTGCTCATGTGTCTTGGCCTTTACCAAGCAAGATTGGATCCTCCCTGAGCAATATCCACCATCACTGTGAGAGGTGGCCATTCTAGGTTTGAAAACAATGACATGGCTGTAATACTCTGCTCCATTAAGACCACCATGGCCCATCAATGGTTGGGATTTGCAGCATCCCACTCATGATGTATGCAAGGGTGGGTCACATCATCTTTATCAAGAAGAGCTTGTTACTCGTGGGAACATCCGAAGTATGAGAAATGTGTCATTGGATTCAGGGACAATGAGTGAGCAGACTAAGACCAGCTGCCTACTTGTTGCTTATAGGCTTGACCCCAGCTTTGGTGTAGCATGGCCCTTTTTGCATCCTGACTTTTACTATTACTCTGTGTGAATGGGAATCTGATGTCACTTGGTGTTTTGTGAGTTAGTCATCAGAGTTGGCTGGGATTCCAGGTGGACCCAAAAAGATCAAATTTGAATGTGGTAAAAGTTGCTCAGGTGAGTTCTGTGTTCTGTCTGTCAAAAATATTCGTCTTGTCATGATATTCCTCATTAGGGCATGAGCTTGCTTGTGTAAAGCACTTGATCTGAGAAGGTGACATGAGAATAAACATACTTCTTGAAGGTTTATCAAGGGTTTCAATGGGATGTGAAGAATGTTCTGTCACAGTGCAGGCTATGGCTGTATTATGCTGTGCTGGTGGCTTTGTGTCAGTCTGCAAGCTGTCAAAAAGCCAAGAAGCTAGTCCAAGTGGGTTGGACAATCCATCTCTGCAATGACAATCATGCAGACTGGGAGCTCCACAGGCTTCTGTGTCCTTCCCCATGGCATGTATAAGTATGCAAAGCCTCTTGCAAACTTTGATCTGGGGTTGAATGACTTGTGTAGGGTGACAACATTGATTAAGATGAGTCCATATATGTCTGGAGAAGCATACAGGGGTGATTGTGTTCCATGAAATTCCCATGCCACAGGGAACATTTACTGACAGATGGGTACCAGCTGACCATCAGTTTGCTTTCCTTTGTGAAGATCTGCCGACTTCTTGACAATTCACTTTGCCAATGGTGGAGTAGAGAAGTGATATTCAAAGGTTTCATATCTTGATTTCAAGGTTGGTGCCTGCCTCTTGTCCTGGCAGAGCTACCCTTTACACAACTGAAGAATGATGGCATAGAAGGGATTATGTAGCCAGCCCCCTATCAAAGGTTGAATCTTGCTGATGATGGTTCTTCAGAATGTGCTGGAAAGAGGAGATTGTAACTGCAACAGAAAGGCTAGATACAGACATGTGTGACACCACAATTCACTATAGAGACTAGTAACATCTTCCCAAAAGCCAGTGAACTCATTATATGCAGTGTTTCACTCCAGTAGTATTTGTTTCTATGGACACTCTTGACACTTCAAGTTTCCCATACAGTTAACTGTGAGTCTGTCGCTGATGCATCTTCATTGTTGGGTGTGCCTAATAAGCGATTTAGCAGAGCAATCTGATTTTATCACTGTCTGACTCTCCATGGCTGACGAGACTGAAGGGGTGAGCAATGTCGCCATCTCATGAGTTATTGGTGCTAACAATGGAATACCTCTCAACTGATGTAGCCACCTTTCACATTCATTGATGTGAGGGAATACATAGAGCTCTCATACACCTTGGGTGGCAGCTGCAAGAAATTGAAGTTGTTGCCAGTTCCAGGTGGCATATTCCAAGCTGATTCCTCTGTCCCACACTGCCCAGGTGAAGACAGATGGAAAGATATTGTCCATGCTCAGGTGTTCAGGTTATACCTCACTCTCCACACTGTTACGGTTTTCCCTGGTTGCTGGACCGGACCCGCTGGAACCCCTATTCATTTTCCTTCATTCTTCACCATTTGCCCTTGATGGACGGGACATGCCCTTATCCTGAAGGCCTAGCAGACGCCTTCCACCCTGAGGAGCTCGTACGCTCGCTCATGCAGTACTCATTGCCTGGAGTACACCACCAACCCACCATCGTCCTCTGATGGCCCCTGAGGGGTAACCTTGTTCCCTCAGCCCTACGACTCATCGTCCGTAATGACGTTAAACTACTCGTCGTCCACCATGATGCTAAACTGTGACCACGTCCGCCACAACGCTAAACTGGATCCCCGAGGGGTAACCCTTGTTCCCTCGACACTCACAACGCCCGGAGGGGTAACCTCGAACCCTCGGCCCTAGGGGTAACCATGGACCCTAGCCCTCGCGACACGACCGCCCCCGACACCTAGACCTTGGGGCATGACTCGCCATGACTCGTGGTTGCTATAGGCAACCCTAGACCACCCAACGGATGGGAGTTCCCGTTGTGGCTACGATATGTTTCCTGATCCGTTGTCACTACACTCACTGATCCTTGAATACCCGGACAGCGGATCCCATGGACTATAAGCTAGATTTCCCCTTGCTGCGGAGCACCACTCTTGACCCTCCATCCAGCTGTGCACGCCCGATGGATGAGCATTCCCATCGCAGGCATTATGTCAGACTAGGTTCACATTTCACCTAGTCTTCCCTTCTGATCCCGCTGGTCTCCATGACCACCTTCCACTCTTCTTGACAGTGGGATCCCATTAGCCCTGATTGTTACGCTTACCGCGTCGTGTCAACTCCTGGAACGTGGAGTCGATGGAGGGTGAAGTAATAGGTAAAAGCGGAGGCGCAGACAAAGAGCAGAGAGAGAATGCCAAGTACAAGGAGGCCCGTTTGATAAGGCGACAGCTTGGGCAAGCACAAGCTGGCGCTGCCTTCCGCACTCTCGTAAGAGCCTATTGGAAAGGTGAGTGGTCCCAGTTCCACTTGGATACGGTCAAGGCAAGTCAAGCCTTGGTCTGGAATGAACCAAGGGAGAGTTCCATTGAGAGGGAGCAGTCACAACGCAGTATATTGCGTAGAACTAACTTAGGGAGTCCTACTACTGCGACAAAGGGTTTATATACTAAGTCTGACGGTGCACGGACCGTCGGGTGAACAAGGGCATTGCTAGCAACGGTGAGAAGACCAAAGGATCAACGGGGCTCCGCTGTCAGGAAGAGTGGAAGGAATGGGACAGCGGAGATACTAGTATACATGGAGCTCCACTGTCAGGAAGAGTGGAAGGAAACGGAACAGCAGAGGAACAAGGGAACGCTACCATGGTGACCCTACGAGTCCGAAGTGGCTCATGGTCGTACAGGCTTGGAAGTGGGTGAGTTATTGGAAAAACATCGGATGGGACCGAGTGTCCCATCATGAGGAGAGAAAGAGTCTGATGACAGGAAAGAAAAATATCCGGTATCTGGTAATCCATACCCGGTATCCAGCAGTCCGTAACATTAGCCCCTCTCTATGGGGCAAAGTCCCACCTTCATCCAACCCTTCTAGTCCCCTTCCTCTAAAGATTCAACAATCCCTGTCATTGGTTTCATAGTCCGTGAGGTCATAGGTGTCTTCGATCGACGGCCTCTCCCAACAGAAGTCCTCAGCATGTCCTTGATGTCCGCATAACAGGCAAGTTCGGAATGGACAGTCCTTTTGCGCATGACCGGGTGACGGTTTCTGGCAAAATGGGTGTTACGGTTTTCCCTGGTTGCCGGACCACATACGCTGGACCCTCGTTCATTTTTCTTTGTTCTTCACCATTCCCCCTTAACGGACGGGACATGCCCCCTTTCTGAAGGCCTAGCAGACGCCTTCCACCCTGAGGAGCTTGTACGCTCGCTCATGCAGTACTCATTGTCTAGGAGTACACCACCGACCCACCATCGTCCTCTGATGGCCCCTGAGGGGTAACCACGTTCCCTCAGCCTTCGCCCTTATG
>JBBPTB010000054.1:0-49920 GCA_038093875.1 Boletus tylopilopsis | reverse complement strand
ATGAATGCCGCTCACGACCGCCTTTAAGGGTTTGAGCGCCTGGAGGGATAATCGGTAAGTAACGTGAGAGTCATCCCACTAAGCATACATTTCGAGGTTTCACATGATGGCCAGAGGCCAGAGGCTACTAGTTTGACCTTCCCAAGTGCTTGTGCCAGAAATTTGCTCCAGTCCTCGCACAAGGACATGGATTTTACCACTGTAAGTGAACCACCAATCCCAAAGCTCAACTTCCGCGAAGTTGACGTCGGGCGCTCACTTTGCGTTACTGCTGATGAGCAATCGTGAGCTTGGACAAGGTGGGCGATTAGATCGTTGGGGTTGAGACGACCATTCAGAGAACTGCGAGCATTGCAAGCGCTGTGCAGTGGCCCTAACTGCCATCGGACATTAGCCTGCATCAACAAGGAACAAAGGCATCGCGTTGGTTGGTACCACGTACAGATTGGTCTCCCGAGGGTGAATTGAACCGTGAATCCATAGTCCGGCTCGAAGTTGGAACCAAAGGCTGGTGGAACGATGCTGAATCTCCATCATACTTCCTCACGCATATCCATGTAAATTATGTAGAAACCAACTCTACCTTACAATGACATGAACAATGACAACGTGAATCGACGTTAATATCTGGGACAAACATCATGATAATAAAATATATCCACGTAAAAGTAGAGCTACCTATTGTGCCCGTAGCATAGCGAGTTTATAGCAGTGAGGTCAACTGTTGAGTGTGGCCAAAGCTGTGTCGCCGAAAGCGAATGCCGGCTAGTGAGAACAAGCGAAACCATTTTTCACAGATAGTGCATGGTTGCACGAAGTGCCCAGCGGAGAATCGTGTATAAAAACAAGGGAGGGAAAAATGCTAAATCGCGTCCATCAACAGCATCACTGCTATGAACCACGAATAGAATCACTTCCCACGTTGACGTGGCTGGAACGTGGTCGCCCTCTGTCGCCGTGGCTCGCAGGACCACTGTGACCAGTTCTTGGACGACTCTCGCCACCATATGGATCGTATGCATTGAAATTCGAGGAACTACTCGTCGAGGTTGGTCCATAGCCCGGCGGTGGCGTCAGGAGTGTGCTATTCGCTGGTAGGCGATTTATATGGACGTTTGATATATTGGAGGAGCCTTGCGAATGGGAGATTGGATACGCCATTCCGCTGTGTTGTGGGTGTGGTGACACAAACGGAGCGTATCGATGTGAACTGTGAGGGTGGACATCTCGCTGATAGGTGACGGAGTCACGTAGATCATTCGCAGGACCAGTAGGTTGGCTTGATCTTGCAGGATGGTGGGCATAGGTAGTGGGGGGCTGATACGCGGCAATCGACATGGAGTGGGGAGATGAGTGATAGTGTGAGGGGCTCGGGGATTGGTGAGATCTATATTGTGCTGCATCGAGTGCTCTGGTTTCTGCCTCTTCCTTTTTCGCTTTACGCCACTGCTTGCGAAGCTCTTTAAACTCTGAAGGTATCGGATTGTGAGCATGGGTAAGGAGTGTTGAGATCGCCAGAATCGAGCTTACCATTGGGACTGCGTTTTGGACCATGCTTCTGCATCGTGATATGGGCATTGAGGTGGTTTAGGGTACCGTATGCCTTGGTGCAATCCTGCCAAGAGCACTGATACAAGCGTTCTATCTCGTCGTAACGTCGTCGCGGTCGCTTTTTGACCATATTTCCAGGCAAGGAGACAAAAGCATACTGCTTGCTGTTTGAGGTTGAACTCGGGCCATCAGTCATGTGGTCTTCTTGGTGCGTGGTGGGTGCATTAGAAGAGGTGGATGTACCCGTGCCTGGAGGGGACGGTCCGTAGTCCTCGTGGAGAGACCCAAGCATCATCCCCGACATACCCATTGGCGGTGGGCTCTCTCCACCGGAAAATGTGGGATTTAGAGGAGACAATGGCTCTTCTAGCTCGATGGAATCGTAGTTGTGCAACGGAATCGGGTGATCTTCCTTCCACGGTGAGTCACCAACCGGCCGCGTGTCTGAAGGGTGACGATGGGGAGAGGAGTGCCTACCGTAGGATTGTGGAGGCACGTATGAGTACTGATGCTGGAATTGTTGATGCCGAGCGTTGGAAACGTTGGTTGTATTGGATGGGTAACCACTTGATGCGTTACCATACATAGCTGGCTCGGACATGCGGCGTTGGTCTAGGATGGGATGCTGATTATGGGGGTATTTATCAGTAACCCGTAAATAGCGGTCCACAGGGTTCGAGATTGGGTAACGATCCATATTCGGAGGATAGGAAGTTGCCGATGATGCAAAATGATTCTGGTAATGTGGTGCACTGTAAGGCGGGGGAAATAATGGAGTAGGACGGGTTTGCGGCGGCGATGGAGAAGGAGTGAAGTGAGGTGAAGGTCTCGTCTCCGTGCGGGAACACAGTATAGGGTCAGGAGGAGGGAGGGTACGGCAATGACGGGGATGGGAAGGTAGAAGGGGTGCCGGCCGAGAATGGTTCGAAACCGAGATGGAGTGCTGCTGAGAATTTAATGAGGTGTGATCACGGGCACCGGAACGAGAAACATGATCATCCAAGAGGGTATGAAGGGCAGGAGAGTAGCTCGGACCCGATTGGACCACGGGGTGCGGTTCTTTGTGCATGATGTGTGAACGGGAGGTGTCAATGAGATGGGAGAGATCGGAGAGGTGGTGATGGCCGAGAATGCGAGGGAGCGTATTAGGGAGATCGGGAAGAGGAGGCTGTACGTGAACCTGAGTTTGCCTGGGGAGATCTGAAGAAGGCGGGGGGCGGGAACCGACTTTGTAAAAAAAAACGGGCAAGTAGCTGTTATGGAATGAAGGAGGAATGCTTGTGACGGAAGATGGGATGACGAAGACATTGACGCGATTGAATGATCGGTTCGATTCGAGGCAGGACTGTCAAAGTTTATTCGGCGAGACAAACGTACGTGACTGAGCACGCGGGTCAAGTAACATGTCAGTGCTGCCGTGCCCCACAACAACAACAACAACCGTCGGGGTGGGTCGCTCATCGTCGTCGTCGTCGTCGTCGTCGTCGTGTTCTGTTGGCATAGGAGCAGCGGTGACAGGACAGCGCCCCCCATCCGGTCGTGTTGTTGTGCGGGCCAAGTCTGCGTGACTTGTGACTCGATCACGCGTTCTTTTCCCTTGGCGTCGGGCTCGAGAAATCTGCAGATCCGAATAACGTGTCTGGAACACAGCTTCTTATTTCAAATAAGATACCCATTTTTAGAATGTTATTTCCATTTCGAGCCATCCCAGACAGAACCAAACTTCCGAGACCACCACCGCGGAGACCCCCCCACAGCTTCGGCCATCTCCATCAAAAAGCCTATGCTTCCGTCCCGGTTAACCGTCTTTAACCGCGCGCGCCCATGGTCACTCTATGCCGTCGAATTCCGATTTGTCGCTCGGACCCGCATCCAGCCGGACGAATATGCCTATTTGTGGCGTTCGAAATGTGTCAGGATCGCTTCCGGCCTTGTTCTCTTCCTTTCTATCAACGTCACAGATCACCAACAACTTTCAAATCTGTGGGGCATTTAGTCGCTCAGAGACCGTGCCGACGGATGTATTAAGTTTGCGGCGGCCCGGTGTGGCCGTGTCTTCCAGTGCAAGGGTGGCAATGTTGCAAGGCTGCTCTACCAACGTTATTATTTCGCCGAGTGGCTTCAACATCCACGTCTTCCTTCTACATGCCGTCACCAAATGTCTTTTTCTCTTATTCCATGCCACCCGGCAACAAGTAATTAGAACACACTCGGAGCCTTTCAAGGCTACATGTCTCGGGCGAACGTTGTGCTCGTGCCGTTTTGACTGTATCCAGATTGCAAACCAGCCCGGATTGCCGGTGAAACACGAGACACTGGCATCGATAGTGCAGCACCTCACCTGTGGATCTGCCGATGCGGCGCAGGCGATCTCCGTCCTAATTCACAAAGGTTTGGCACAAGTCATCAAGAGCACGCGATCAGAAGTTTTTCTGGTCGTCTACTGGCAGGAAAGACTCACACTTTGCTTCCGTCCCACGTTCCTATGAGCGTTGTTTGGTGTTACTCAGTTTCATCCTAGATGATGGGATATTTGACTGTAGATATCATGGTCCGACATCGGTAGTGTTGGTACCAATCGCAGCCCAGAGTCCGCCACAAGGAAAACCGTACGTACAAATCATGGAGGCTGTTACAACTGGGGGAAGAAACTGCATAATGCATTCTTGCTTCTGATTTCCCAGCTACTACTGATGGTGTCCGTAAAAAGGTTAACTCACGATTTATATCGTTGTCGATTCGCAACCCTATGAACACTGCGGCAACATGTCGGGGCTCATATCTGAAGTTGAAATATGAATTAAATGCGAAATCTGTATGGGATTGAAGCGAAAATAACGAAGGTTCTACATTGTGTCAATGACAAGAACTTGAAAACGTTACAGAGTGCGCCGATCAGTGGACTTTATATTTACATCATAAGCCTCCCACGCTCACCTTCAAGATATGATCCCAACTTGCTGAATTGCCATGATTACAATCTACCCGGTGGAGCCGGAGGACAGGTACTACACCCAGACACTGCGTTTTCAAAGAGACTGATTTACAAAGGTCGAATTCGGCCTAGGCTAAGTACTTTGAAGCACCAGGAGACATTTATTTATCGACCTCTCTCCGCACTATACTATCAAGAGTTGGTACCGATCTGACATACCATTCTGAATGATTCATTCATAGGGTGTTCCGTCAACGGTATCCACACGATTCTGGACCAAGCGGCAATAGTAATATGCCTTGCTGCTGCAATGTCTGTAAACTTTATAATATTACGATTTTGTAAAGAGAACTCCCCGCTACTTACCATGATGCCCACTCAACCACCTCAGCACGCGAATGATTCCCACGTGAGACGATTACAGGACCTTCCAAATCCGGACGGATCAGAATTGGTAACGGACCTCTGTGAACCGCCCTCCCCTTGGTCGACTGCCCCGTCATGTCGAGAACAACACAAGACCCGCCCCGCCTGCTGACGAGGAGCATGGTACACAGCACCATTCGTCGGTCTTCACGACTGAGGGGCAACCGTGAGAGGCGAGCGTCATCTTCAACTTATCAGTCACAGTGTCAGTGTTGGCTTGTGCCCCCTTGTGCTGCATCCTAAGCTCTTCCGACGATAGCATTGATTTCTGGGCCGGCAGAAATGGGTGGCACCAAGAAGCGCAAGAAGCCAGCAGGGTTGGCTGAGAGGGAATCTCAGGATTCAACGTCACGCAGGCAGTGTGGGCAGATCGAGGTCCAGGTTCCCCGAAGGGCGCAGAACGCAGGATCCCACGTCAGTGCTATATCCAGGGGTCCACCTCCGCGCACCAGCAAGATCGCTTCATGCAACCAAGAATCCTCAAGGGTGAAGCAGCTCGAAGAACAGCTAGACGTTGCCCTCCTAGCCAAAAAAGAACTAGCCGCTGAAGTCAAGGAACATAAGACCAATTCTGCCAAATCAACTTTGAAACTTCTGGAGGAATATTTTACCTGTCCCTTGTGAGTTTCATTCCTCACAAATCCCGCTGTCGTAACTGAACCATTCTCGTGTGCCTTCACAGGTGCTTTGAAATCATGTACGTTTTAAATCCCCGTGTCAGCCTTTCCTCTCACGGATTTTGGACCTTGATGGTTCCTTAGGGCCTGTCCCTATGCGTTGGTTCCCCGTAACTGTGGACACACGTTTTGCGCCACTTGCATCTTGAAATGGTTTTTCTCCCGCCTGCATAAAGAGTGTGGGGGATGGCACGAAGCTGTCGACTGCCCACTGTGCAGAAGTGCGCTCCCTCATACGCCAGAGCGGGCACCCCGACCTATTTCTTGTTTCCCATTCATTCCCAACCGAACCGCTGACATCGCGATTCGAGGTCTGATAAACACCATCTCTCACGAATTTCCCAGTCTATCGGCTGTTGCTTCCAACCCACTATCAGACTGGTGCGAGGACGGCCATAGTGAGCAAGAATGGTCTAAACGGGACAGGTACGTGACATCCTCGGAAACAAGCATCGCAATTTTTCTCAGCTGATTCGGCACCTTTCTGTTCATTCTTTTCTGCGTCGGCAGGTCGGGCAGAGCAGAGATGACATTTATCGCCGCGCAATGGAACACGTTGAAACCCACAGATTTCGTCAACATCAAGAATCGGCTCGACGTCTGATAGTAGAGCAACAGGGTCAGTATCAAAGTATAAGCTATTCCGGATATGATGCTTCCCGTAAACCTGGGGGGCCGAGCTGCACGCTACTGATTCTCTCGCTGGCCCAAGCACTGCGTGGGCCTATTCGCCATCACAATGCTATGCCGCCAGAATATTTTTGGACCCCCGAATACATGTTGTTTGTTATCGTAATGTACTAAATCAATAGCGCCATCAAAACGGCTTGAATAAAGAACCAAGTGCTCCACAAGGTATTGACATTTCCGCGGGTGGCCTATTAAAGGTAGAAACACCGCTCTTTTAATCCTCTCATTCCCAGCACATCCTGTGGCGTGTCCCTCAGTTCCAATGTGGACATGTCGAAGAATCAAAGACATACCCAATCAGCCGGAGTTAGCCACAGATCCCCAACAGAGTCCATTTTGCCTAGAACAGCCGCACCCTTCCAAGCAAGTACTTTGGGATCCACGTCTTTCGGCGGTGGAATGATCTGCACCTTATCCATGTTGGGAACCAATGGTGTGGCGATAGCTTGTAACCTTTTCACAGCCAGTTGATCAGACGGCGTTCCGTCGTCTTTAGAAAAATGCCTACCTGCTCTCAAGAGCATGCGCTATGCCGGGAATGTGTGCCCCTCCACCGATAACAAGAACAGCCTGAAGGTATTTGCGGATTTTCTCGTCGCCCCCACTCGCTCGCGCGCTGTTAAAGATGGCGATATCCAAGGGAAGCTTGCTCGCTTCCAGGCAAACGTCGATAGGTAAGCCACCAGGGAAACTTCCGGAAGAAGGACCAGGTTGAGATGGCGCTTGAGGTGCAGATTGGGGTGGAGGGTTGGGTTGAGGCGTTTTGTCTTCCCGCTCAACTTCTACGACCATCGCCGAGTCACTGTCAGTTGGCTCTGCTGCCGTCGGCGGGGGCGTTGGGTCTGCAGTGGAAGGGAGCGAGACCTCTTGTTGTTCGACTTTCGCACCGTTTTCCGTAGGGTTCGCTGGACTTCCTGGAGTCTGGTTAGCAAACTGAAATATACGAGTAGATGAACCACTGACCTCTTTGCAACGGTGTACCTTTCACTGCAGACCCATCTGGGGACGGGAGCAAATGTTGAGTAGAGATAATCATCGCTTGTGTCTAAAACTCAGGGTTAAGAGGCCGCGCGCATGGGGCACATACGTCGTAACTCACAACGTGGTCGGTTGGATTTTCAACGATCTCTTCCGTAACGTCAGTGCTCGATATGGGTCGAACACCGACACGCTTTCGATCAAATTCGATCACACGGGGCTCAAATATACACTAAAGCAGCAGGGTGAGCAGATCAACGGTGCAACCCTACAAACTCACCATAGCAGCGAGGATAATCTCGTCATAGGCGCGGAGACCGTATTTCTCCGTGGGATGCCCATATTGTCGCACGACAAAATCGTACAAATTCAAGGCTACATCGCCCTGCCGTAATCCTCAATTAAATGTACCGTAAAATCAATTAAGCACGTACCTCCGCCAACGTACATAACCGCGATTTGAGGTCTTCCATCACTAACCAGTCATGCCAACAAGCAAGATTGATGTCTCTGTATGGGAAGTTTATTCTTTCGAGGAGAACATACAGAAACTCGGTTATGTCATTCCCGCCCATGTTCAATGACATCCTTGAACCGTGATCAGAGGTATCATTGGAAATACCGATGGGTCTACCTTGAATCAGAGATGACCAGGCCTTCATCAACACAAGCGACACTGGTTTTGACGGCTCCGATATCAACGACGCAAGCATTGCTTATCCCAGCACCATATGTTGCTGCAAGCGATTCCTAGCCACGCATTAGCACTCGAAGGTGGAAGGTGATGACACTGATGAAGAGCTTCGGCTTACCTGTTGCACGCAAATCTGCTTGAAACCGAGTGATACCAAGAGAATATTCACAAGTTCTCGGACATAAACCCGGTCAAAGAAATCCGGAATAACGAGCATGGCAGAGTAATTCTGTCGAACGGTGAGACAGGATAAAGTAACATTCATTTCTCGATAACCATGGACCAACCTTGAAGTCAGTGCGGTTGATGTCTAGTTTCTCCTCGAGGACATGACTGATGATCCTCTCGATGTCGTCCAAGATCATTTGAACAGAAGGATAATCCCTGCTGTTGAAATTCTGACCATGAATTGGCCATCGAACGACGTAATTCAAAGCACGAGGGTTCGATATTCGCAACGCCTAGATCGAAAGAGAAAGGTCATGCATGCGTGGAGAGGCGGAAAGGAATCGAAGTACTTTGTCTCCAATCAAATAAGCATCTTCAGGTGGAGACTCGTGGATCCAGTCTACTCGGAAAGGATCGTTCTGTTCAGAGATTATCTCTGGTTTGAACTGTTCATTAAACGTTGACGCGATGCTCGTCGCGTTTGGCGTAACGCGAAGCTTGTAGAATCGCATCCTCTCTCGAAGTGAAACCGTGATCGAAGCAAGTTTGACTTCGAACTACGGTGTCTTAGTCTGTTGAACAGGATCTGGGCTAAGGCTCACGTACAGGGTCATCAGAAGGAGGCGCAACGTCATACTCATCTCCGTTCGAGTTTGAAGATGGTAGGTTGCGTCCTTTCCGTGGACGCGTAATGGTCTCTATATATTCGGGTTCTGGAATGGGCCCGTTGTACCTTCTCGCAATAACGTTCGGGACCGTGATAGGTGTGACGTCGGACGCTTTGCCGATCCGAAGGTGTCTCGAGCCCGGATGGATGACCACAACTTGTGAACCGCGTCTGTGCTGGCAGTTCAGAGTTTATCACAGAACGCTAGTGCGACGTGTTGTGGATGAATACATGCCTTTGGTCCTGAGGCGTGGGGATATCTTCGGCTGGCATTTTCTGTTTTCGAGCAGCATTTCTAGCCCAGAGAGTTTGAGACTCTGATTTGAGGTACGTCGTGCCCATGTGCTTTGGATTGAGCCTGGACATCCTTGTCAGTTCTGCCTTGCCAGACCGAAGGCACTCGACATACCCCAAAGGTACATGCATCGACGTGTACCGCATACCGAAGTCATCCTTCTTCGGGTTGGGGACACCACGCGGCATGATAGCTTGAACCTGACGCGGCAGTTGTGGTTACGGAGCCGGGTGGATATTCGGACACTCAATGGAGTGCACTGTAGTCTTAGACTCTTAGCTAGTCGCCGGTCAAGTTCTCTTCTCTTTCCAAATCGGTGCAAACCAAACCTAAAATCAACCCCCTGGCACATGATTCGTCCGGACAAGGAGGTGCGCTGCGTCGACACTCCGCCGTGCAGGTATGAACGTTAACATTGGTGGGTATGTTACAGGTTGTAATACACGAGTAGCAAAGTATGTAAAAGGCAAGCAGAAGGACAGTGTTTCTACCAAAATGCACACCTAGGAAGGTGTCAGGTGAGTACCACCACGGTGGTGATGATCGAAGGGCCTTACCATCCAGAGAAACATTGGCAAAGATTCTCCAACGAGGTAGCCTGGAGAATGAGTTTATCCACTTGGGCCGGAACGGTCAGTACAACATCAGGGTTGAAGTCCCGCCCTGTGAGAGTTCATGGGTCTGATATTTCGGGATATTGCCATTCATGACTAGCGTACCTGTGAGCTTGTGTTGCACGCGATTATACACCAGTAAGGCTCGTTCGTTCCTGACTTCTTGTCTCGCTCCTGGTTCTCCGATTGCATCTAGCACGAGTCAGTCAAACATCAACAGTACACGGACTAGTAAGCACCATTGAAAATGTCATTTTCATCGGCACGAAGTCTTCGGGTCGGAGCTTGAGGATATGCCGCAACCCTTGCGAGCTCAGCTGCCCTCCCTGGGTCGGTATCAGCATCTGAAAGGAAACGGCTCTGAGGATGGTTGTCGTCATAATTCGTTTCACGCTACCTTCTTGTCTTCTGGTGTCAACATCGGCTTGCATCAGGCGCCAGTTAATAAGTGGATCATAAACAAAGGCCTCAAGCACCGCCATAAGTGATTCCTTGTTCGCGCGAAGTACGGACATGGTGATTTCACATGTATGCCGGAAACTACCCTCGATCCCACTGATCTAGAGAACAGCTTCAGATAATTCGAACATAACATGCCCAAAGCTTACCTCCATGGCATGCGTTAGCATCCTGGTAAGACGGAAAGGTATCTTTTCCGGGAACTTTTCTCGATGCATAGCTACTTCGAAACAGTCACCGAAGTCGATGTGGACAACCTTTCCAGTGCTTCTCTCGAGAAGGAGGTTGGATGGGTGACGATCTCCTAACCCTAGAATGTGGCCAACCATACTGTTGACGGCAAGGGATCGCGTATAAGCCGCACGTCGTTCTAGCCAATGTTCAGAATTGATGCTCTTCAACCATAACACTCGGTACAGATCTTGCCCCGTGGTGTTTTCGAGAGCATATTCGAAAACTTCTACTTTCTGGAGAAGCGTTAGGTTTTCATAATCAGGTGCCATCTGGCGGAACATCCAGTGTCAACTTGCACGAATGTTACCCTACATGGAACGTCTCGTACCTGAAGCATCAAACGGTACTCGATGTTGAGTAGGACTTTACGAGAATCGCGGTAGTCGCGAACGAGAACATGAAGGGTGTCACTGTCTTTGACCCATCCCATCAGACCAGCGTTAGGCGCCAACGGTATTACTGCGTATCGTTGGATATGTAAACGTCTCTTGAAGCTGTTGGTGTCCACTGAAAGCAGGGTGTTTACAAGGCTGAATAGTTGCATGACACGCTCGTCTTGTCGTAAATCCTCGTGACCTGGATCCGCTTGTGAGTACGTGGGGTCTCGTAGTTGATGTATCTTACCTTTCAGACCATAGAGATAATCTTTGCCATCGTCGCCTTTGAGTGACAGGCGCCTTGGGCGTTGTTTCGAGGCAATGACCGTCAACTTGGTGGCAAAGCTTGCGATCTTGATGACACGCTTGCCACTCTGGTAAGTACCTGCGCAAGATCCCTGATATGAAAGCTTGCCATATCAGCGTTTACAGGAACATACCAGGCATTGCCAGCTCCAAGTTTCGCGCTTTCAGTAATTGAGGTGACACATATTGCAGGTCTAATGTGGTGAGTTGGGGCAATTGCTTCTCTACTTTTCTAAATACCTAGTTTTCGAAGTTAGTGTCGGGTCAAGGTCATCTGCAGTGTCCGTACCCCGTAATAGATATCCCATGCTTTGTTCAACTCCGACATTTCTCCGTACGCACGATAACGACGGCAGGCTTCGCGAGCTTCATGCAAATCTCTACCAAACGCTTGAGCAAACGACGTCTCGCGAGCGGTGGTCGGGCCCTGAAAGAAAATTAGGGTGACTCCTCAAATGCAATCTATCGTGCTTACAGCTTCCAACAATTCATGCAGGGGCTCCAAGGTAGCGATCATCCCTTCAGGATTTTTGTCATTGAAAAACAGTCTGGAAGCTTCTTCAAGGCCTTCGTGCCACATTTCATGCCATAATATGGCTACGCGAATGAGTTCATGACTGACTACAAGTGCCTAAAGTGTCATTGCCATGAACAACTGATTGTTAATCTTTAGATATGACCACAACGCACTTGTTCAACGATGATGGGAGAATGTTCCCTCATTCTGTCCATGATGCTGAGGGCGGCAGTTTTTCGGGAGGCGCTAGAAGATTTTGAGGCCACAGTAAGGGGATATATCAGCGCTTGGGGGTGATGCTTGCCAACTTCGGTCAGCAAGTTGTTGATGTTACGTCTGACGTTTCCGATGGGAGTTTGGATGCGCGCAATGATCTAAATGATACAATGAAAATGAGTGAAGAATCGAAAATTGATGGTTGAATGCTCACTTGTGGTATAACCTCTAGCCACGTATCGACTTCAACGACAGAAAAGCCACTTGCCATTGCCTGGCTGACATCGTCATGAGCACCAAACTTGAACCATAGCGTCAGTAGCCGAAGGGTGTCTTGGAGGGCGTTCTCGTTCCGTAGAGCTATTGAGCGGAAGAACCCTGTGAGGTACTAGGTCAATGGATGTGGCATCCCTAACGCGGATGACAATGACCTTCAACTGCCTGCACGATATGAGCAGCTAGACCACTACCCGGCACATCAGTGGCTGTGCTTTCCTTTTGACTTTCTAGGTGTCCGATGACTTCAAAATTTGCAAGGGCCCACGTGTGCCACGCTTTATACCAATTAGGATCGTAGTGTGTGGCAAGGAGGTATGAGTGTAAAATGTCTTTGACATTTCGCTTCACAAAAGATCAATCATTGATATCAGACAAGTAAAGAATACTACTCACTGCACCCCAATCTTCCTTTAAATCGACTTGCCATTGTCCTTGCTTGAAGTAACACCTTGCGAGCAAGCGCGACAGTTCGTCGAGTTTGTGTTTGCTGACGCCCGGTCGTTGAGAAAGCTCCTTAGTTTCCACTTGCAAGTCCCTTGCCAGGTTCGTAGAGAATTGACGGAGGAAATTGAGACTATCCTCGCGATTCCCATTGGCCCACATGTACTTCAGCTGAGCGTAGACGACATTCGGAGGCGCCTTTAGATGCTGTTGATCATCCCGCAGGTGGTGTAACTAATATCTTGAGTTATTATATTGCCAATTCGGCAAACTAGAACTTACCCTCTCTGGCGATAGAAGTGAGTTGATCGTTTTCTCCGCCAATGCCATTCGGTCCGACTTCCGACACAAGTTAGCAAACTTGATCCACATTACAGGATCGTCCTCAGGGTTCAGAACAAGCGCCCGGACCTGCAGAATACGTTGCCACGTTTCAACATCAGGCTGGCAGCCTTGGAGTCTAGTTATATATAAGTTGAGACATTTATAGCAGTCGTCGACACTCGCACCGTTTCATCCATGTCTTCCGCATTCCTTGCTGTCGTTCTGGTTGGTCAGCGTATTGCTTGTACATTATGATTTCTTCAAGTTCAGACAACATCTGAGCGCGGACGAGAGTGCTGTGTAATATCAGGACCAACGCTGGACCTGATGCAATAGATGACTTACTTATACGAACGACCATAACCTTCGCCAACGAAAGATGTCAACTCTGGCTCCAACAGATCGCGAGCTTTCCCTATTTCCCTCAACGCCTTGGGGAACTGGTTCTGGTGAACGGACAAGATGGCTTTGTAAAAGGCCCGTTCTGGGGAGTCACCTCTCATCGTCGCGATGTAGTCATCCATAGAATCCCACTCATGTAGCGACCAAGCGGCGGCAGCAGCCATGGGGGCGATTTCTCGACGATCTTCGTGACTCGCGTTTGACCAACTTTCTTCCACATGTGCCGCAAGTTGGTCCCATTCTCCGAGGGCGTGCAGGCATTTCATGCGTCCGATTTGAACTTCAGGTGCATCAGGGTCCTCTTCTACCTTCCTCTCATAGGCGGCCAGCGCTTCTTGCCATCTTCCGAGCCTCTCGTACCACTCTTCGTGTTTACTAACATCGTATTGTTCTCGTGCGATGACGAGCGTACCCCAGGCTGCATCGTGTTGCTGGAGCTTGGTATTGATACCGATCAACGCCTCAATGATATTTGGCGATGTCTCGGTGAAAAACTCAAGCTCTTTGTAATGCAACGCCTTCGCGTACGCGTGGAACCTCATAGCATACTCTCCGAGTGTACGATGTTCTATTGGAAGTGGTTTCTCTTCGTGTTCCATGAACTCTGCGAGACTGAGCAATCTGTGAATCAACTCAGATGGTGCAGTAGGAGAGGTGATCGCCGCCTCGATAGAGCGAACAAGTCCTTCCTGAAAAGCGTTAAACTCAGGAAAGTTGCATTGACGTGTACATACCTGATACTGGTCATATAACTCAGTCCAGCAAGAGATGAAAGCGGCATTAAAAAGATCCTTTGCGAGTGGTGGATGGAATTCGACCAGGCTCATACAAGCTCTAAGAGCATGGGAGGGCGACTCTTTCATGAACTCCACAGAGAGGCGGTGCATCCACTCTGTCCAATCCTCTCGAGTAGAAACAGAGGACACGTCCCAAGCTTGTTTCAGATGCTGTTGGTTTACAGTCAACTTGGCAGGCTCGGCGGGTGCTGATATTTCAGCGGCTCTTGAGTTCTCTAGCGATTCATGGATGCCAGACTCCTGAGGCAAGCGTTCACCATTCAAGAGCTTGTTGATGAGATTCTCGTACCGTGGGTGGTGGATGCGGTTGCGCAGCAAGCACTGCGGACATTTCAAGAATGCTGAAACTGTAAAAGGCTGAATAAACGTACTTTGGCGATCATTGGAACGAAAATTGCAAAATCTGAGCCAAGCTGGACGACGATGGCACAGAGTGTGTCCATTACCGCCATCCGCAGTTCGTTGTTCTGACCATCAAGAACTCGAACAAGTGGATGTACAATTCGAGAGGCATGGTCCGAGAAATTGACACGCTGAGATAGGTGAGCCACTGTTTGGATAGCACGCTTGCGGAGAATGGTTGTTGCATCTAGCCTCTCCGCAGCTTTGACAATAATCGGGATGATAAGATGTAAATATTCCTCGATGTTAGCACCGAAAGTGAGGAATGAATCGAATATTTTGATTTGTGTGGTCATCCTCTTCTCAGTAAGCTCCCCTTCGAAAACTTTAAGGAGGAGAGGCAAGATGGTAGGCAGGAAAGGTCTAAACTCGGCATCCAACGCTCTACCTAGTGCTTCCACGAGCGACACGATGGGAAGTTGGAGGGACGTATTCTCCCAAAGATCCGTCACGAGCCTGAACACCTCAGGAGTATGGTTTCGTACGTGCTGTTTGATGATCCCAACCAAGATTGCGAGCTGCTGTAGGTGGAACTCCTGCAGCCGAGCAGCAGATGTACGCGCAACGGCGGCAAATGCTGGGATGATCTAACAGGGTTGTCAACCCGAGATTGTATTGCTGTCCAGAGATGATTACCTGTGGTAGGAAAGTGACACATTTCAAGCCTTGGGTTTTGAAGATATTCATGATAGCCTCAATGACGGTATGGTGATGGTTACTCATAGACTGATCTCTCAAGACTGCCAAGAGTGCAGTGATAACTACTGTCTGGTAGTAGTCATCAGAACCTGTCAAGGAGCCAGTGCTTGTGATGGCAGCCGCATTGACAGCTGGAAGAGTCCCTTCTGCGGCTCCATCTTCATCCGGCTTTGTCTAGCACCAGATCTTAAAAATCAAGTATAGAAGCAGCGCGGCGACCTACCTTGCGTCTGTACGGGTCGAGAGCACCAAGGATTCCTAGAACCTTGACAATTTCCCTAACAACATCACGGCGAGACGGACCGGATTCTGTCCTCAAAATCCTCCCGAGAATTGGTAGAAGCTGGGGGTAGTCGATCAAAGGTGAGATGACGTAACCTGTACTGGAGCACAGCTGCCCCAAGGTGCGCAGGGCAGCATCTCTCTTGACGTGTGCTGGGTCTTGCAGTCTGGCAATGATGACTTGCATTAACTCCGGAATGTGAGGGGTGACGTCCTCGCCTCCCACGGCGGCAAGCTCGCCGAGACACATCAAGACGTTGGCGGCGACGGCTGGGTTGCTGTCGTTGGCCTTTGGGATGAGCACGCGGAGGATGGGAAGAGCATATGGCTTGATAAGTCTCTGGGTCGCGCTGACGAGCAGGGTGAGAAGACGGGTGCAATCCTCGCGGTTACGTCTGGAAGGGGGTAAGCTGTGGACAGTTGGATTAACGAGGCACGCACGTGACAGTGGAATACTCCAGCTCGGTGAGGAGCTGTATGAGAGCCTTCCTGAGGGATGGCATGACGTATGCCGGGTTGTGTTTCGCAAGACGGCCGATCAAGCCGACCGCGGTGACGCGGTTCTCAAAGACCTCGTCATTGAGGGATATAAAAATGGAACGGACGTTCTCGGCCTGTGCGAGGTGTTTGTCAAAGCGTTCGTGCAGCGATGAAAGTACAGTTTGACGGATGGTTGGGTCTAAAAAGTGGGATCAGAAACAAGCACAGGTGAAAGGGACATTGTGCTCAGTACCTGGATCCGCGATGCCAACAGTGAGTAATTTATCGAGGACATCACTGATAATTTCAATCGCGTGACTGCTTGCTTGGTAGCAGATGGGATCCCGCACAAAGAGCCTGCAACATGTTAATGCACCAGCCCGCCGCACGTCTGCGTTGTCATCCTCGAGGTATGGAAGCGCGGCGCTTCGCACAAACTCGTTTAGTACATGTCCTGCATTGCACTCAGAAACAATCCCGAGCACTGCATTCACTTCACTCACCACTAAAGTCAAATGAACCAAGCGTAGAGAGCGCAAGGGTGATCAGCTCTGGACTTTTTCCGGTCTTTGCAACAGATATGGGCGGATGAGTAGCGACATCACCACGTACAAGTGATGACGGTGCGCCGATGACCTTGTATGGTTGTCCGATGAGAATCATCGAGAGCAAGTCCAGCAATCGATCTTGGATTGTCTTCAGTAGTGGTGGAATGTTCCTCGCAATGGCTACTAGAGCTTGTCGCAATGACTCGCTCAACCCACATGCAAAGAAAAGGTCTAGCTGATCATGCAGCAACTTCGTCAGGTTCGGCCCAACAGCCGACGCCAGCATCCCTACACATTGGAAAATGGGCTCCTCTGATGGTGCATTCTTCTTCCTACCATGGATATGAGGAGGGAAAATGCAATAAGTGCAGTGGACGCACCCTCTTTGTTGCAATCCAAGCTTAATATGAGCCATGATGGAGTCGAGGAAAGATTTCATTTCGCTTCCCACAGCAGTTGCAGTGTGCCCGATGGCAATGAAAGCTTGTCATCTAGTAGGTAAACGTGATAGAGTTGTTACGCAAGGACAACACACCAAAAGACCGTTCGTTGGGTTTCTCAAGCTGTGTGAGAAGATGACTCATTGACTTGTGTAGGTAATGTTCAGAGAATGATTGGGTGTCGTATGCCGCAAGAGTTGGCATGAGTGTAATAACCATTTTGCGTACCAGACTGTCCCTGTGCGACTTGAAGCGAAGAATTTGCTCTGCTGTGTCAAGAAACGACTCTCGCATAAACTAGAAGTCAACAAATCACACATGCACTCTGGAGAACGGTGTCATCATCACTTACCGAATCCCCGTGAAGGAGCAGCTCGCGATACATCAGTAGCGACCCGTGAATGACTTCTGGCTGGGCCATTTTCAGCCCAGTCTGAGCATCCTGAAGAATCTTCATGAGATATGTCGTCCGCGTCTGTCGTTCTCTACTTGTCACGATTTCCAGACATGCCGCCAACAGCTCAGCAGCGCCTTCCCTAACCATGACCCGGGAGTCACGAAGCGGAATAAGGATCTTGTCAAATACAAGGCTAATGTGGGAATGGAAGTAGTTCGCGCTGTTGCGAGCCAATTCCTTCAAGATGAGGACGCCGGCATAGCGTGGTGGTTCAGGGCCCTGTAGGAGCTCTACAGCTGCTGGCACCTCAAGATCCATGAAACCCTCTCCGAAGTCAACACCACCGATGGCAGCTATCTGTCCCAAAGTTTTTGAAGCAGCCAACATGATGTTAACATCGTGGTTCGGAAGGAGTTGTTTAACATAATTGTAGAACCTGTAGAGATATCGTTTTGATCCAACGATGTCTTCGCCATCGTTTTCCAATAGATGATCTATGTTCAAAGCTTATTGCAGTCCACGGTCGACAAATAGAACACAGCGGCGCACCGATTGCCAACAGTCCGCCAAGTCTCTCCACATTATTCTGACTGTGCATAAGATCGAATATACGTTTGTTAATGTCGTCATCCCACAGCTTCACCGCAGCGTCATTTGGCATTTCAACTACCGTCGTGGCAACCTACGAGGCTTTCAATGCTGTGACCAGATCGCCCCATGTCAGAGACCCACATAGCGACGCAAGTCGACTGCAGCCTGAAGCCGGGCTTCATGACTAGAATTACGAAGTCCTTGGAATATCTGCCCAAGATTGTCTGTATGAATGGAAGTGATAGTCGATGCCATGGTTCAAAGTGTTCAAGGCGATGCACAACGAAGGTGCTGCGCTACCTTGAAGCTTACGAATACAACTTGGTGCGAGTTCTGTTTTGGCTGTTTGTACTAGTTGGGTTACAAGGCTCCGTTTTTGGCAACTCACCAGTGTTCCTCCACGTTAACGTTCGGATCCAGGTAAACGAGGTGCAGATCAGTGGCCAAGAAACCTTCTAGAATTGATGGGTCCAGGTTATGTCACAGGAAGACGGTAGATAATTTATGATCGTACATAAATCAACTCCAGAGCCTCTAAGTAATGAAGATCATAACAGCAAGCACGATCGACGGGCCTGTGGCGCCGGCAGCCAGTTGTGGTGGCACAAGGCCCGGCCCACCCGGTATTGGCCTGGTGGTCTAGTAGTATGATTCCTTGTTAGGGCTGTGAATATCGAGGAGGTCCCGGGTTCAATTCCCGGCCAGGCCCACGTGTTGTTTTGCTGTCTCTACTTGCTATCCATCATGCATCATGCTGGCCTTTATGAGGAAAAAGACTCATCCAGGAAATGAAGTTACAGCGCAGCTCGTCCGAAGACCGCCCGAACTGAATCAATTGCGAAGAAAGAGGCTAATGAAAGCGTCGATTGATTCGCCCACTCGCTGGAATGCACCTATCTTTCTTCACGTCACGGCGACTCATCAAAGGGCCATCAGCGCCCAGCGCCCAGCCTCCTCGGGGTACGATGTTACCGCAGTCATAGTACTTACCAGAGTCAATCTCAGCCATCAATTCGCTGAAACCCGCGTTTCTATCAGAGTGCGTGTGCCTTGATGTTTCCCGATCGCAATTTCTCCGCTGAAACACCAGCTGACAGCCATCTTCTGAATCAGGTGTATCGCAGGCGTGTATACCACTCAACTTTTCTCATGACACGGCGCTAGCCTGAGGTTAGCGAACCACCGATGACAAGGGGACACACTTCCTGACCACCCAATGTTTTCATGTCAATGAAGCGCCTTGACCGGGGTTTCTGCGTTGCAAAATCAGTGCGATAGATGATAAGTCAGGCCAGGGCAAATGCAAATCAATCTCGTTTGACGCGGTTGATGAGTTTAGCAGTGTCACTTATGTAATCCCGATTATTGCGGAGCTCGGATCACGCGTCTGCTGTCCCAGAAACAAGAGAGTGCGTTTAAATTATTTTATGGCGCAAACGCTGATAAACGGCCATTTTTCCATGGAACGGACCTTCCCGTCACTTCCCCCATCACCCCACCGTTGTCGTCATGCATGTCCCACCGCTAGATGACCACGGGCACACTAGCACCTGTTGCTTTCCGCTGAAACGTTTCCTGACACCCAATTCGGCCCAACGTACAAGGAACGAGACTTGTCCAAGTAACCAGCTGGTCGACCGATCTGTCAAACGAGTGGACATCAATACCAATAATAACATCGTCGGTTCGGCCATTTTTAGACTAAAACGTCTGCTGACATGCCTTGACGACAGGGAGACTACGATGATATTCCCATATCTTTCGAGTCTTGTTGCGACTTCCACTCCAGTCCAAGTAACCAAAGTCTCGATCTCCCTCCTACGTATTCTGGATCTCTTCCTCAGTTCGATTTAAAGTATGATTTCATGACAACCATCGTCACCAAAGTCGATACTATCGACTCTGCCCTGAGATCCCTCAGTCTCAGCATTCATGGTAGGTGGGCACCGGCATAAGAAATCAAATGCCTTGTCGACGGTTTCCTGCAGATCACCCTGAACTCATGTTCGAGGAACAGTGCGTGCATGTCACAATCTCGCTGCGTTCAACATAACACTTGATTATTCAGTTACGCTCATGATGTGCTGACCGAATTCATGGAACGCCACGGTTTTCTCGTGACTCGGCACTATTTGGGCCTCCAGACTGCGTGGAGGGCCGAGTTCACCCACGGTAAGGGTGGAAGAACAATTGGCGTGAACGCCGAGATGGACGCATTACCCTTGATTGGGCATGCGTGTGGTCATAATCTTATCGCTGTGAGCGGCGTGGGGGTAGCTATCGCAATAAAATCCGCATTGTTGGCTCACAACGTCAGTGGCAAGGTTGTTCTACTCGGGACTCCCGGTAAGTTTAAAATGCTGAGAACAGAGTGCACAATCTAAATGCAAAATTAAACTAGCGGAAGAAGGTGGGGGTGGCAAAATTACACTACTTGAGCGGGGTGGTTATGACGGGATGCACGCATGCCTCATGTCTGTGACAGTTTGCGCGGTGAGAAAGTTAACTGACTGGATCGCGTAGGTGTCATCCCTCCGGCGGGTCTCCCAATTCCTTGTCCATCGGATCATGTCTGGCCATGCAACCAATCGGCATTGAGTTTTTCGGCCACTCGTAAGTCGACCTTGCATGTTACTGTTACCACTTTACGTACAGGAAATACAGTGCTCACGCCGGAAACGCCCCATGGGAAGGCGCGAACGCTCTTGATGCCGCGTTCCTAGCGTACTCTAACGTCTCTGTACTCCGTCAGCAAATCAAACCTGACCATAGAGTCACTGGTGTCATTCAGGGCTGTAACGGGGTCCCGAACGGTGAGTTAACACTAGGCCGAGTGGGGAATGTGATGGACGAACTTTGATTTTGCCAGTGATACCCGATTACGCTCATATGCACTGGCTCCTGCGTGCTCCTGACCGTGATCAACTACAACATCTAAGGGAAAGGGTAGAGGCGTGTTTCAGGTATAGTCTCTCACTCGCCTGGCGAGATACGTTTTGACCGAGTCCAGAGGAGCGGGGATTGCCACCGCATGCCGCCTGAAGATCACGCCAGGCAAGCCCTACCACGAACTGCGACAAAATGCGGTTTTGGGTAAGTTGGTCTAACCTGCAGGCCTGATCCCTCCTTTTAACGTTCCCTTCAGGCAAATATTTTTCACAGTCGATGGACAGCTGCTTTGGAATGTGTGCTCGACAAGTCCCATTTGGCGCTTCCACAGATTTTGTACGTTTTCCTCCCGATCTCACCGGAGGTGTGACTGAGCCAACTACGATTTCCCTTTAGGGTAATGTGTCTTACGGCAAGTACCTGCCGGCACGGCTGGAAGGAAACTCATGATATTCTTAATAGGGATGCCGTCGCTACATCCGTCTTTCGGTGAGGACTACCACCAACTGAGCGTACAGCTGGTCTCACCCATGTGACGCAGCGATCCCCACACAACCCCGTGGAGGGAACCACACCCCAGAGTTTGCAGTCTCTGCACGGAGCATTGAGGCTCACAAGGTTTGCATGTCGGTCACCAAAGGCTTGGCGTGGACAGGTTTTCTCGTACTCGCTGACGATCAATTTTACGCCGAGGTAGGCTGCCTGAAACGAGATTTGACTGTTCAATGATATCTACTCAACAGGTGAGGGATGAATATCAGCGAACTGTCCCACAGCGCACCTTCGGTGCACGATGACCTTCGTGATGTAATACTAAATTTTATTACCCTACACGGTCGATTCTCTGGATGTTCTATTGGGTCACCTGCGAGGGAAAGGTCTGTCGTGTGTATATACGTATGTTGTTAGGGATGCCTAAGAAAGAAGAGATTTTTCCCAAATGGCGATAACTTCAAGACACGTGCAGATTAGAATTAAGAGTATGCATGTCAATGAGCCTGGGATATATCCAATGCGAAATGTGAAGAAAAATCTTATGAGAGTCGAGAAGCCTCTACTGATTCGGCCTGGTCCCCATGTGGATGATGTTTGTGGTCTCTCCGTGTCCTTGCTTGGGTACGCAGGTGCTGGTGTTTTGTTTTGCCAGCCGCTGCCTCGGCGACCATACTGACCGAATGAGTATGCGAGTCAGGTTTATTCAGAGCTGTTATTCCGAACGCGTACCGTTCAAGTTCTCGTCGCTCTTCATCAGACTCATCTGGCGCCGTAGTCTTAAAGATGTGGCCGATAATCAACAAACCCTTAGGTTGCTCCGTGAGAAGTCACGCGACCAACATTGCTTCACAGACATACCTTGGCGCGGTTGACGAGTACTTGATCAGAGACCTCGCGCTCTCTGAGAACATTGTCCACGACCTGATCATGGTCATTACTGGACGTTCCTCTAGATAGAAAAACATACCTCTCGTAGCACTTGAACGACTTCGAAACGTGTTCCCCGCCAAGATGCAAGTAGCATCTGCAATGCAAGGTAAGTGGGAACTGTACAAAAAATAACGAGTTGCATTTACCTTCCCGGTCATGTCTTCTGCCATTGCATGCAAGACTTCTTCGTTCACGTCACCTTTGGCTTGTAACTTTTCCATCTCCTGCATCAGTGATTGGACGCTGAGTCTGGTTTTCTACTCGTAAGCACCACTCATTCTCTGCATGAAATTACTGAAGCTTACGCGCTACCAATGACCCCCCAGGCATCTTTAGCCACTGATCCTTTCTCCTTTATTCGGGACCAAAAGCCCGCACTAGAATGGAATGAACTATGAAACAGCACAGTATCATGATGACTCACAGCCCAAGAAATTTCTTGGATTTCAAGAACGAGGTGGCCTTCACGCTATAGACGGTGCCAATGACATGTAGCAACTGAACGCTTGTTACTGAACACGTGACAATCTAACAATGGAGTCATCACGAACCTCGACACCAAAACTCTCCAGTTTCAAGTCTTCTGCTTCCAGTTTTATCTTTTCCTGGAATGTGTTGGTTTCCGGATCGTCCTTGTCTCCAGGATGCTTAGCTTCGACAAATGGCCGGAGCCGTTCGACCAACATCGTCGTCAACAATGTCACGCGTTCCTCTAAAACCTTTCTTCGCTCTTCTCCGAGTTTCCTTTTCTGTTCCGGCGTGAACCTGCCACGTTTTTTGTACGACTGTGCATCCTTGTCTTTCTCCTGCAAAGGTGATGCAGGGACACTTTTTGACCCGTTCTTTGCTGAAGACGAGTCGGGAGTCGAGGTGCGTTTGGATATGTCCTCGTTGCTCACAGAGGCTTTGGTGTCGAGATACTTGGGTGCAGATTCTGGTGTAGGAGTCATGGGCGGTGTTGAAACTTTCCCCTGAGCCGACTCAGCCGAGGTAGAGGGCGGAATGACACCTTCCTTTTCGAATTCTTCGCGTTCTTCGTCGGTCATCATCGTGTGTGCTACCGAAGTCATTTCTTTCATCAGAGATATTTCCCCAATCTAGCATTCATCCAGACGGTTCGGCGAACAAAATCAGGAGAAGGAAAAGGAAAAGGAACGCACGTAATCCTTGAAACGTTCGCCACCAAAGACATTGGCGAAAAACATAGCGGCGTCATCCATCTCGTTCGTTTCCTTGTCGGTCTATACCATGAAATAGCATGACGTTGCATCGAAAATATGGACGGAGACCTACCATCGACTTCCCATTCTTGTCGTATACGGCGCGGAGATTCTGTCCGACGAAGTATCAGTTCCACGGATCGTAGAGTGAACAGCAAACCACCACCTACAGCATCAGACAAAACTTGATAAGCTTTGCTATGTACACGAGGCATACACGTTACTAGACATTCCCCACCTTTATTTGATCTGATGGTCAACTTGCCTTATTTCTTTGAACTTCTCCTCGGCATCGGGAGAGGGGTTCTTATCCGGGTGATACTAAAGGGGTAAGAAATGGGCGACAGAACAGGGATCAACGGATGGAGTGGAAACTCATTGGTAGAACGGACCTTCATGGCTTGCCTCCGATAGGCCTTTTTCAAATCTGTATCATTTACATCTACAGAGACACCGAGCTATGGTTTCAAGGTTCATCGTGAGCGTGCCGGGAGTGGTTGGATCGACGACGTGACTACTACACACCAAGTCATAATATTCTGTTTCTACTGGCGCCATGGTGTGAGTGAATACGTCGTGACGCGGAACAGCTCAGCAAGTTGGTTTAATGTTTGAAACTTCTAGCGGGATGTCGCCGCGAGATGATGAAGCAACAAGTATATGGATATGGAGAGGGTGCTGAAACGAAAACGCGCAGCTCACAGCCACAAAGGGTGATGACATAGCCGACAAGTTCTAGCTTGGTAAGTATCGATGGCTCTGCAAAACAAGGGAAAAAATGGGCTACATTGAATAAAATATCGAAGAAATAGGTTAACGTGCAGTTGACGACAAGACGTGTCCTGTGTGTGGATCCAAATAAAAATGCAGGTGATGAAACAATCTAGACATTTGCAAGATCCTAAATAGCATCTGTGGAAAAAAAAAAAGGAAAAGCTAGGACGACTGTTCGTCTATTGCAAGTACACTGGTAGAGAAACGGACGGCCTTTCGTGGGGTGCCGGGTCTCGTGCTATCGCTAGCAGATGATGTGAAGGAACTCGCCCGACCGAGCGATGATGGTAAGCTAAGAGGACGGTAGCCCGGAATAAACTTGGACATTCGAACGCGCAAGGATGACAGCGGACCCGATGACCCAGGACCGCCCGGGGTGGCCAGGGCAGCTGAAGAAGATAAACATTGCTGCTGCGGTTGGGTAAGGGTAACGACGGAAGAAGTCGGTTTTTTCATAGAGGAGCGTGGTGGAGGGGGAGGAAGGCTGTGGTGCATACGATATTGCGAGGAAGAGGTCGAGGTATCGTGAAATTTGTCGGAGGAGGCGCGGAGAGGCTGGACCGGCGCGGAGAAGTTGCGGCGTGGAGGTGAGGGAATGGGATGACGGTGGAGGGAATTCGGGGCGGGTCTGAGATGAGGTGTGCGTGAAACATGGAGACCCATTGCGATTTGCTCTATGGTGGGACGGGAGTCGAGGTAACGCGAGGGACTAACACGTGCGCGTGAGGTATCGCGTGCGTGTCTCTCCTCAGGGGTGGAATACATGGCAGCACGCTGGGCGGAAAGGGGTGTGAGAGGTATGGAATGGGGAATATTGAATATAGAGTGACGGACGGTGTTTTCGGCATTCCTTCTTCGTGGAGAGGATGGTGGGCTGAGCGACCTTCGCATGGAACCGAAGAAGCGGGACGCGGTGGAGGCGACATTGGGATGCGTAAGAGCGTTGCGCGGGTCGTCCGAAAGAGAGGTATCAGCGATGTGGGGTGGGGGTGATGACCGTGATGGATGATGATACATTGGACGATGATGACTGCAAGCAGCAGCAGCAGTCGGACTCGGGTTGTAGGTCTTGATGTTGTAGGTCTGGGATGTGAGCGAGGTAGGAGGAGCACGCTGGGGGACAACGCGGATGGGGTGCTAACGGCGGACAGGCATAGGATCAATGTCCCCTAGCGGATTGGCACAGGCGGTGGTCCACAAACCCTCCACGCGTCAGCGGCTGTGCCACAAACCGAGTCACAAGAGTCACGCAATCTGGACTACTCACTATCGCTTGCCACGAGTATACATAGATCGATCTGATATCCTAAGAATACTGATTTTCTAATCACCCTCGTTTCATATCCGTAACGAAACAGCTGGCAGTACCTTCTTGTTGTTCTTTGGAGATTCGGCGGCTCATCTCGGCGACAAAGGTTGACTTGGACTCCCGAATAGGAAGGCGTTGTGTGACGACACGTATTGATCGCTACACCAACCTTTGCTTTATTGTTTTCCGTCCGCTCAACGTGCCCACGCAATTGTGGGGTGGCTTCGACGTGGTAATATACCACTCATTATTGTCCTGGTAACCCTATAAGATGCTCAAGCTTTTGCACCATTTCTGCCTGCATCGTTTGCCAGCGGGCACCTTTCAACCTCCTCTAGCCAACGTTCTCTGAGAGCTTCGTGGGCTATCCACTCTTTTTCCCTTCGTCTGAGACGATCCCAACGTGTCCATCACTCTCTCACCTTCGCAATGCCATCATCATCCCTGACGGTCGCCGTTTCATACCGCACCTACTACCCCGAGTCCTGGTTCGTCGAAATAAAACCATTGTAGGCTACTCGCAACTGTATCTGGGCGCATCTTTGACTGACTAGGATTGAAATATTGACAGGCGTAAGACGCGCACTTCCTGCACAAAGTTCATTCAACGCCAAGTCATCCACGCTTGGAAGCGTGTTACTGGAGCAACACGCAAGCACCAGCGTGCGTCCATACTTCCAAAGGACTTTGTCCTCGTCACCTCTCGCCGTCGCAGCGTGATGTTCCGTTAATTCCCTTCATATTCCATTCTTGGTGATGACGCACATGAATCCGATACGATAACTTACCATAACTCAGCGCAGTGCGCCCAGATTACCCATTAATTCACAGCGATACTTCCATAGACCTACGTATCTCCCTGCCATTTTCTCCCCATAGGCGCTGTATACTAATTCTTGCTGACTTGGACACTGACATGTAATACCCCAGAGTCTAATCCTTGTATCTTTACAACGTTGTACAAGGGACTCATTTCATCTCATCCCCCCAGAACAAGACATACCGTGTACAATAGATAATATACATAATAGTCCAAACATCGTGCTGACGCTATAAATTATAAGGATGGTGATGGCATTTTAGATCTCAAAGAGGAACGTTTGATTTGGACCAGTGATGATACACTATGGTATGGCAGTACATGCAGGCAGCTAAATTGAGTTGGGGTCAAACCCCCCTTGGATTCCTGAAGTACGAACAGACCACTGATCGTTATCCGTGTCTTCTGGGTCCGTCATTCTCTGCTAGACAGTGGTAAGGCCTCTGACAGCGGCAGAAGCGAGACTACGTACCCGCAACATGCCCAGCTGGTTATAGATCAGGTCAATTTGTCGATGAAGCTTATCCACCAGTTTATTCGATTTCCATCTCTCGGCGTTGGCCTCTTGGAGACGTTGCTCGGCTTCATCGAGTTTTTTCTTGGTAAGGTCAAATTTCTTTTGAATTTCCTTCTTTTCCCCCTCCAAGAACATTATCTGAATTGACACGGCATGACGAACAACAATTCTCCCAATGAATAGGGTACTCACCTTTTGACAAGCGGTGATGAATTTGTCGTAGTAGTAGTTCAATCTACCCTGAAATGTGGCTGTAGCCTGTAGCAGTTCTTCTATGCTGTCATCTGTTGGGCTGTCTTCGGGAGCGATCTCGTCATCGATATTGCTAACGTCCCCAGGAGTCGGCGATTCGGTAAGCAAAATAGGCGTAGCTGCCGTATGAACTGCGTGTCGGGGATTCGAGATGGGTGTCAGATAGGGATTGAAAGACCTCGGGGCCACCCTACACAAAAAACGCGCCAGCCAAGCATTAGCTGGGAAGCTGGAAGTACTACATGAGACTTACGGCGTACAAACGACAGGCTGAACAGATTCAATTTCAGGTACCGAGACCAGGTCGTGATTGACATCATTACCGTTATCATCACCACTGGAACCCTCAGCACGCGCGCGCTATTAAGGAGGCATCCATACTTACAGATCTACCTCGGGAGTCGTAGGGCCAGATCCAATATCCGCGATGCCGTCGTTCGGTAGATCAACCCTACCCTTGGAACCGAGCGGTGCACTCGGCATCTCCGTTGTGCTGGCGAAAGCTGCCTGATGAGGAGATCGAGAAATTTCGCCACTTGCTGTCTCCATGTATGGCGAGCCATCGATAGTTTTCAAGCTCGTCTGGATACCCAAGGTCTTGGTTCGTTGGAGTCGAGTTTGACACTTTGACGCGAGTTCCCTGTTGGTCATATGGGATGTCCCCATACCCCCTCAATTTGGGAAGAAATGCTGCAAGTCTGTTCATGGAATTGAGAGATTACTCTGGCTGAATGTCTTGCCACCAACGTTTTCTTTGCCTCCGGAAGTATCTTTATCACATCGATACTGTGAGGATCGTCCTCTTTGGCAATGAGCTCGACGTGTCCCTTTTGTACCTAAAATCATCCCTGGAGTTGCTGTTACAGGAGAACGAAAAGAAATAATTACGGCGACTAGCAAGACAGCAGCGGCCTGCTCGACAGACATCTTCCTCTGCCTCGCCTTCGTGCCCCTCCCTCGAGAATTAACTGAAGAAAAAAAGGTATGGATCATTGTGCCGTACCAAAGCCAAGCATCCACGGAAATACCTCCCACCATGAACTCTTCAAACGGCACCCCGAGCGGTGCGTCGGCGTCGATTTGACTCGTGCCTTCAAGTCCCGTCCGAGCATTCGCTTGCGCGTCCGCGATGAACGCGAGTTCTGTCATCACCCCTACATACGCCAAGTATGGGTAACAGTCATTGTACAGACCGAGCGGCGTGCGGGACTCACTGGTTGGGTTGTTTGCGTATCCGAGGAGCTGAAGGCTTCCGAGCGCCCTCAGCGGTCGTCGGGCGGGGGGCATTCTTCCAAATTTCTCGGAATCTAATCGTCTTTCTTGAAAGGAGAAGAGGGACAACCAAGCGTTTCATCTCCTCGGAAAGTAGCTCCACTTTATAATGGAAAGGCGAGTGGCTCGGGAGATGCCAACAGACCAAGGAATCATCGTCTTCTTTGTTCTTTGATGACCTTTTTCGTGCGATGTTGTTATCCAGTCGCCTGGCAATATGACTCTGCACAATTGGAGATGATAACCAAGTGGAAAGTACCAACGCACGGTGATAGTGCGGAGTATTTACATCCTTTTTGTCCCAAGGATGGAGTCGTTGAAACGGGCGGTACATTATTATTCTAGCATCCAGGCAACGAGACCTATTTACAGATATAATAAGAGTCTATCAAAAAGAATATGTAGTAACATCCTCATGCCTATAGTTCGAAATGATCAGCCCAATGTCGTATCACACCTTCTCCTTCTAAGTGAAATTTGAAGCGCTTGATGTCCCGACACACAATCATCGCATGCGAATTCAGAACACCCGTAAAGAATGCACGCTCTTTCTGTAGTTGGGGTATCTTGTTTAGGTTCTGGATGCAGCGACGCTGTGCATCACTAAGCGAAACAGTAAGGGTGGGCAAAGGTCGTGAGTCCACGTCGTCATTTATCGGTTGTTGTGTTACAGCGCCATCAACGGGGTCTCTGCGGGTCAAGGGTGGAGCCGAAGAAGAGATTCCTGGAGAATCATACATGTCGAGGACAACGCTCTCGACGCTACTTTCTAGCTTTGCAATGATATGAGAGAGTCTCTCCTCGTTGGACTCCTCAAGAGCCTTGAGGCGTGTCCTTGAGTGGTGTGATGCAATCGTGAGACGGAGGAGTGCGAGCGATATAAATGTAGGGATTAATATTGGAAGGAGCGCGTACACAACCTGGCAACAAGGCAACAGTCTACACACAGGCGCACTGGAACAAAGCACTAGGGACTCACCAGATTCAGAGGGAAAGCACCCTGAAGTACAGGCGGAACAGGGAGCCTCAGGTTTCGCATTCTGGTGACTGAGCTTATCTTTTCCCGTTCTTTGGGCGGTGGAGGAGAGGATGGTAATGCATATGACTTGACCACGTGCTTGTATTGGTCATGAAACTCTCTGGAGAACACTATGAACGAGTCGTCGAAGAATTTATAAACGACACGCACACTTCAAGCCCGTTCTTCTCATATTCTGTAAACAAGTCTTCCTCTTCAATTGCTGCAGTAACGTAAGGTACCGTGAGGTCATTAATCCTGTGAGAAAGTCAACACCACGGTTTGATCAAGCTTCGCTCGACTCACGCATTTGCGTAGACTCTTATGTTGGGAAAGAGTAAGAGGGCTTGATAGAACACGTGATCTTGTGTGTATAATCAAAACTCATAGTGCGCTGGGCAAATGGCACGCACTGACCTGGATCGGCGAGGATATCAACGAGAGGTCTACCTTTCGGTGACCACTTGTCGACACAAAAGAATTGTTCCCCAGTCCGTGACAGAAATCTCGGACCAATATAATTTGCGAGCGCAGAAAAAGCGGAAGGGAATCTAGGTATCCCAACGTGTGGCGTAGCTACGGTGTCGAAGTTGACTGGAGTTACTTTCTCAAAGAACTTATTCTGGTGCAGGATTCTTGAAAAAACCTGGTGTCAGCGTACCACAGCAACTGGAGCAGCACTTACCCGATAACGTATCGCCCAAGTAGGCCGCCTAAGCTATAACCTGCTATAGAGAAACGAGTGACTTTCTTCCCCTGATCCTCATATTGCTGAATTTCCTCCAAGATCTTTGCTGAGGTGAGAAGGGGCACAAGGGAAAACCAGAAAAGACAATACTTTACCTCCTGAGCAACCCTCTCGCCTCCCCAATCAATACCGTCGTATGTTGATTCGTCGCTGTTCGTCTTGGCTACCAGGACCGCCAGTTCTGGCCCATCGGGGACAGTGTTCTCGGTCCGGCCCTTGACTTCACGGATTATTTTGTCCATGTGGGCAAGATGTGTAGGATTACCCCACATTCCGTGGATGAGAACCAGTAAATGAACATCCATCGGGAGGATGTGTATCACTTTCTGTACTGTGCATAGTCGTTGATGAGCCCCGAATCACGATCTGGTTGGGCTACGTACGCTTGGATCGAATAAAAGAGTGGGTAATACAAAGATCAAGTCAACATGCAACAGCTTGTCTGTGCAGTGGCATGCATCCAGTGGGAACGGACGTTGCATGATGTACGCGCGGCTTGAAATAGGGTGAGCAGTGCCACACGGCACAGGTACGGAGGGTTTCCGCTTCGGTGACACTGCCGAGTTCAGCAGCTGCGAGTATAGCAATGAACGCCAAAAGAAGGCTGTTCACATCGTAATACTACAAGACAACAAGCTTTGAAGAACATATAGAGGAATAGATTGAGCAACGGTATAATTCAGGTATTCACACCACGAAGGGATATGATTGCGTCAGTGGTTGGGATGGCTCGTATGCTGGGCGTTGGCAAACCAACTTGTCAAGTAGTATCGTACAAAATGACCATAGATGTTGGCCAAGGATTACGGAACTGTTGAGCATCCAAGTAAACGTATCGCAAGTCTTTGTATGAGCTGTCCTGGAACCGTTGCAGCTTCCCAGACTGACCAGGTCCACGGCGGACGTTGCCATGGGAAAGAATACTCCGAAGTACTTGGACAATGAGTTTGGGTGGAAGATCGGCACCAACGACCTTGAACGCAACTTCTGCTCGGAGGTACCGTTCACGTGGCGTACGGCTCACGTCAAACATGGTGGGGTTGGGGAATGCCTCCGCCTGCCGTTACGTCAGGAAAGCCGAAAAAACTACAATCAACGTTGGACTCACACTCATGGAAGCACCAGCAACATCCAAAAAGATACGTTCACCTTGTTGAACCGTGAGAGAGCCAACAGAGTGGTCTTTCTTGCAAACAAAAGATGCTCCCGCAAAAGGAGGGTCAATCCCTGCAGATGGGTGTTATAAAGGATTTAACACCCAAGCTACAGCACTCACTCAGTGCCTCAATGACATATGCCTCGAGACCAGCTAGATCCTTGACATCAGTACTTTTTGCCTGGGCACGGAATGCTGCGTGGTCTTCGGATTCGATAATGAGATTGACTACGTTTGTCAAGGCTAAAGAAGAAGTCAGTATATCTGCAATATACCCGTCGATGACACCTACCGAGTGAGACCTCTACAGTCACACCAATCAGAAGAGCCAAAATCTCGTTGACAACCTGTTCATTAGAGTGGCCGAGTTCAAAAAGACGCTTCAACAACTCGTTATGACCAGTCTTCTTCCTGCCAAACATAGTTCCAAATATGCCAGCCATGGAAAACTGTATAGAGGATAAGGATCAAAAGACACCAACAGAAACAGGCCAAAGTCTTACCCGAGACCCAGCAATACCGAAAGAGGTTTTGATGTGATGAGACAGCTCGTCGACGTGTCCCTGGACCTTCTGTTTCAAGACCATGTACTGAGCAGGCTCGACATCAAGGAAGACGAATCTAGAGTTTGCTTAGATACACGACAAACGAAACTCGGTAGTATCCTTACTGGTAAATTTCACCGAGTATACGATACAATTCCTGAGCAGTGTAAACACCAGATGGATGAGCTTTATCCTTGAGCGCTATGCCAGCCTATGGGACCACCCGTAAGCAAACACACAATTTCATTGTCCAAAGAAAGCAAACGCACGATTTCCGAGGCGGCCCAGTGGACAGGGACAAGTTTTAAAACATCTGCAACAATGTTCACACCCTTGGTATTCGTGTTGATAAGAGGGTAAGAAGCAGCCGAAATCAACTCGGTAGTTTTCTTGTAGAAATACTGCCCAATCTTCTCAATGGCTGCAGGCGAGGGAGCTAATGCATTGATAAATTCCTTCTGCACCTGAGCCGCATCAGCAGACGCAGAGAAGAAGCTATTACATGCGTGAGGTGTCAGTCTCTAAAAATGGAGAGTGTAATCAGCTTACCCTTTGCCTTTGAATACTTCGCGAGCACGGTGCTCAGCCACTGCAGCGAAGCTATGTGGATCTCTCAGTACTTCCCCAACCTCGACATAGGTAGACACAGTGGTTGGCGGGGCACGTTGCTTCGGGCGGTCCAGTGAATATTCATCCAACTTGCCTAGCTCTTTAAGATACTTCCCCATGGCATCCGGTTGCATGAGAGGAAACCAGGTGTACACCGACTTCTCGTCGTAATCATCTGGCAGGGTACGAAGAAATAGACGGCCGAGAGTGGAACCGAAGCCCCAACCATTGGTGTCGCGTTGACAATCAGCAAAGCCCCATGACGTCATGTTATGAGGTGTAAAGTCTTGGGTGAAAAATCGGTCCCCGCGGGTGAGAGCAATCGCATCCGAAAGAATGGCACGAGCAATAGTGTAGCCAGGACAGAGACCTGAACCATCTACCACGGGGATTGTTTGCTCGGCTTGGAGACCGACGTACAACTCCAAGTTATCAATGTGACCGTAAAGCTTCTCGGCAGCTGCTGCAACCTTTTTGTCCGGGTTCCATTCCTCGAAGGAAGAGTATGCTAGTCATGCTGAGTTAACGATGATCAGAGCCATCGGTGAACAGAGATGACGTACTCTTCAGGCCCAAGAATTTCCGAAAGTCGTTGAGTGAGCAAACACCCCATTCACGGTTAGCCTCGATGCCCATCACCTCGTTCAGCTTCATGATTGGCGGCGTACCGCGGGCACCAAAAGCAGCCGCATGGTGAGACGTACTACACTGTATGAGTTACTGTGACGTTTGCAATGAAGGTTACCCACGAATTTTGTAACAAAGTTGCAAGATCCGAATCCTTAAAAGAACCATCGGCTTGGCGTTGTAAGCTACGCATCGATGAAGTCAGCAACACTGATGAACTAGCACCAATCACACTCACTTTGCAACTTTCCACTGGTCAACGCCGAGCTGGGCTTGATCGAATTTCTGCTCCACCCGATAGAAGTCGGCAAGGGTGAGTTCTTCAGGATTCTTTCCTGGGAAAAGTTGTCTGAATGACTGCTGAATCCATTCTTCATCATGAACAGAAGTGGTAGCGTGCCATCTGTACAAACAATTGAACTATCGAAAGCTTGTCAATACGACACCAGGTATAAGTAAGGTGTTCACGAACCTCGACACTGCATGCATTACCGCGACCACGCTCGAACAGCTCGTGACTGTCGGTACGCATGTCCCCAAAAGGTTCCAAACTCCAAGAAGAGCCCTTTCGAACGAGACCCAAGATTGCGGAGAAGTAATCGGAGAATACAACTGCCGCAAACCAAGCACAATTGCAGAGGCGTGCAATCTGAAAGATCTCTATCGAAATCGATTCTCAGAAAATAGTCGTTATAGGTGTGAAAGTCGCAAACCTTCTTCTTGTCTCACTAGTTTGGAGTCGTTAGGTGGCAGTGTAGACGGATCCACCCAATTTCCCCGCTCGTTTATCTCCAACAGACGACGTGCGATGTACTGCAGTAAGGTTACAAAGACGTCAAACCTGAATATTCGGGGGCTTACATTGTGATTGCGATTGAACAGGATAAGAAGCACTGCACTGCCGGGAGGAAGGAGAAGCAAACGGTCCTCGGCGAAAGTATCAAGATGCAGAAGGCCACGACCATCTTTGATTCGGACCTGATCACACGTCAGGGTAATTGTACGACTAGAACGCAGTAACATACCTGGTCTTGCATGGCTTGGTCATTACCATACAAAGGAGCAAGATCGACATAACCAGAGGTCATGTTAATGTTGGGATCCTTATGATTGGTTCGGAAGACACTGTGAATAACAAGGGCAGCAAAGGAAAACATCAGAGATGACAAGCCAGCAGGGTGCTCTCGGAACTAGAATGACGCTATGAATGGAATAGAACAATCCCTGGATAAAATGTTACCTCATCCCGACGAAGCAGAGTGTCAAATACCAGACCAGGGTCTGGCAGTTGATTGCGCGGAAGGGGGTTACCCTGTTGCACAGAGCGTGCGTATGGCGTCCCAGCTTTGCCCAGGTCTGGGTAATCGGGGTTGTTGCCAGACCCGTCCGCCGCGCGGAACGCATATTTGGAACCAACATACGACGCAGGGGGGTGTGAAAGATCGTTGTATACTTGGGTGGACGTTTGTGACAAAGGATAGATGTCATGCAGACGAGTACTCACGAGTCTTGATGACGAATGCTTGTGCGAGATCTTGAACTTTGCCTGATGGGTGATTGGCCATGAAAGTCAGGATATGTTCAAGCTGACCAACGGACAAGATTATAGATTGTCAACATACGACGCCTGGCTCCAAACTTACCAACATCTTTCGGTCATCGATGGCACCCGCGTGCTGGACGGCATCGAGAACTGCGGACTGCAAGATGTCAGGATTGTTCGCGAGACTTTGAGGTGAAAACTTACGACGGTCGATTCATTTATGTCCTCGGCAGCGCGCTTCATCTAGAATAATGTCAGAATGGAATGAATGGATTGCAGGATTGCTGTGAGTGCACCAAGTCTTTAACGGCAGCGAGGGCCTTTGTTGTGGCTGATTCGCCGGACAACCAAGAGGCACCATACTCAGTGATGGGTGATGCCTGGCCAGTCTGAGAAGGTGAGTTTGTGTGCGGTACGACAATGGAGGGCCTCACAGACTGGCTCCTGGTGGAAAAACGAGACGAAAGGGTCCTATTGAGGGTGGACATGGTGGGCGGGTGAAAAGAAGGGAAATGTTAGTTGCGCCGCTACTTATAGCTGAGGGAATATAGCAGTTACCGAGAAAGGGAGAATGATGAACTTCGTACCCAGATGGCCGAGCCGAATAGCGCCCAACGGTTGCTTCTGATGGACCTGGGCCGTTCCCAGTCGTTTTGAGAGATGGCGTGATTTGACCGGCCCACCAAAAGCCACCCACGCGTGGTTGCTGATCTCGGAAGCCAAATGTCTGCCAACGCCACCAGGTTGCGGTGTGCTGTGACATGGGTGATGCGGACTCGGTTTTGTGGTGAATTGCTGGGTCCAACCTGACTCGATGGCGTGTCCCACTGCACTGGAGCAATCCAAGATCTCGGTATCAGTTTTGGGTTCCCACTCTGCTTGCAAGCGTATGTAGGCGATGGAAACCTGTTACGTAATAGACTATTACAATGGGGTCGGTTCTACTTCTCTTCCGCGGTAACACAACTAGTAGCAAAGTATGGACTCTTCTGAGTTGTATCACATCAAACAACAGTTCACGCTCGGAGCTTATCCCGCCCTCGTACAAGCACCATTACCTGACCCCTCCTCACCAGACTACATCCAAACCATCCTCTACAAGGCCAGGGCTTTTCTCGCTTTAGGCGACCCTACCTCCGCCCTTGCCCTGATCCCAGACGACTCAGACAATGTCGCACTCCGCGCCGTCGCTGCACTAGCTCACGGCGAGGAAGGTCTCGAGACCTTCCGCGACCTTTGTGTCGAGGTCGAGGCCGAAGGAGACGAGCCCATCCGCGAGTGGGAGAGGGACGCGGTCGTTGTATTGGCTGTCACTGCATTCACCCGTGCAGGTGAGATTGAAGAAGCTCTAGAGACACTACGTGGTTCTGCCGCCACTGGAAACGAATCGTGAGCATCTCCCGCATATCTCATCAGCCTCTCGTGAGCTTATCCCAACTCCACAGATCCGCTGCCCTCATCCATATATATTTATCTCTTTCACGACCAAATGCCGCTCGAAAGATATTGTCGACAGCGTTGCAAGCCAATCCAGATGCTCTCGTCTTACAATTATCCGAGGCCGCTATATCTCTTGCTACGGGCGCACAAGGAACAAGTGGTAAGCTGTTTTTAAGAGCTCGCCTTGCACCCCAACGAGTCATTCCATCCGTTAGGAGAGCCGTATGCCTCAGCTATATCCTTTTACACCGAACAGTTGGCGAATCCCTCCGTTTCTTCAGCTGCCTTGCTTATCGGTAGGGGAGTCGTACGCATCTTGCGCGGTGAATTGGCTGCTGCACGAAGCGATCTCGAAGAAGCTGAGAGCGTCTTGTCGCGCGCGCAGACTACGGGCGGTCTAGACGAGGTACTAGCTGGGTTGACCATCGTCGCCGGCCTTGGTGCGGGAAAGCGGGCTGAGGCGGAAGAATTCTGGAGGTAAGCTTACCTGCATTGACTGCCGGTCTGGGAATAACCATTGACAAATATTTTCACCGTAGTCGGTTATCAAGCCAATACCCTTCACACCCAATGGTGGAAGACCTCAGCTCAAAAGCAGATCTTTTTGATTCCTGTGCGGCGAAATTCGAGGTACCCTCGCGTGCGGTCGTCGCTGCCTCATGACCTCGACGGTCAATCTTCTACAACTGAAAATGGTGTATTCATTACTTCACATAGACTCGTATTCTTCAAGGTTTGGTGTGCGTGTCAACAAACGCTGGTATTCATAAGGTAGACCTCTCGCAGAATTAAGAAGCCTTCAAAACAACTTCAAAACTTGAAAATGTATAGGAAGTGGGAATTGAAAATTCCGAGATGTCCGAATCACGTGTTCGGCCAAGCCCCAGCCGCGGCAATCCAGCGGAGATTAAATTGCAGGAACCAAGCCAAACTGCGCCTTCCCGCGCCTCCCAGACGTAGGAAAGCACATTTTGCCAAAATTTCCCGGCAACCAATTTTCAGAAACTAAACTATCTACCGTTTGTTGTTTTTAGTTTGGTTTCTAGGCACGTCATGAGAGATGAGTCGTTTTGGAATGATACCCGTAGGGTTTGTTTATTCTGCTGCATGAGGTTCTACCTTACACTTTCATTCGAGCCAAGCCAAAGTTTAAGATGCACATGCACATGTGTAGTTGTTAGCTTCAAAGTTCCTTCCATGTCTGGCGAACAATGAGATTTGCTTGGTCCCCGGTAAGGCCTGTCAGCCAAACTTTAGAGAGCAACGAGGGGCGTGTGAGTTGATAATCATACAAGTCTCAGAGGCTAATAGATGTTCCTGGACGATAACGCGGACCGAAGCAACCAAGCTCCGTCTGCTGACCCCACCGCGGAAGTATAAAATTCACACCGATAATCTAGAATCGACGAAGTCGGTTGTGAAACATCTCACCACAATGCCTGACGGTGGTTTTGCAGACATCTACGATCCTCGCAAGGTCCTTGATGACCCCTCCTTCCGAGTGCTTGGGCCAAATGAGACACCTTCTCCGGACGCTAACATTGCGGCATTCTACAATCCCGGTCATGAAATCCATCTTGTCGAAAAACCGCGCCCCAAGCCCGGTCCGGGACAGGTCTTGGTCCACGTACGTGCTACGGGAATCTGTGGGTAAGCTCACTGGCGTTTGCCATCTTGATCTCAACATTGGTGACCGGCAACAGGAGTGATGTTCATTTCTGGAAACATGGTCGTGTCGGTGACTCGATGGTCGTGACAGACGAAGTGAGTTGTCAGTGGTATTTGCGGGGGTGGACTGAATGACCTGCTGCAGTGTGGCTCTGGCCACGAGTCAGCCGGCGAGGTTGTGGAAGTCGGCGAGGGTGTCACCCAGTGGAAAGCAGGTGGGCATACGATAAAATAGGCTTCATGATGATAAATTATGACACATTCAGGTGATCGCGTCGCCATAGAGGCAGGTGTACCTTGCTTTAAGCCATCGTGTGACTACTGCAGGATAGGCAGATACAATGCCTGTACGCACCACAGCTACACTCGTTCCTCAATTCACCACTTGAGGCTGACCGGGAAAACATAGGCCCTGATGTTGTCTTCTTTTCGACACCTCCTTTCCATGGTGCGCCCCATGTCGTGAACTGATATGACCATTAATATCTTTCGTGTTTAACAGGCACACTCACTAGATGGCATCTCCATCCTGCTGAATGGCTGCATCGCCTGCCTGATTCGATCTCGTTTGAAGAGGGCTCGTTGTGTGAGCCCCTGGCTGTTGCGCTGGCCGGCATTGAGCGCAGCGACCTTCGTCTCGGCGATTCCACGCTTATTTGGTAGGGGAGGGCCATCATTCGCACTCGTATCTCCCTGATGGCATTTCAGTGGTGCTGGACCGATTGGTTTGGTTACCTTACTCTCTTCCAGGGCAGCCGGCGCAGAACCCATTGTTATCACGGACCTGCTTCAAAGCCGCCTTGATTTTGCGAAGAAACTGATTCCTGGGGTTCGCACCGTGCTAATCGAGCGTGGATCGGTGCCCAAAGAGTCCGCCGAGAAGATCAAAGCAGCAGCCGGGGGGCCTATCAAGCTTGCTCTCGAATGCTCAGGCATTGAGAGTAGTATACACACTGCCATCTATGTGAGTAGAGACAACTCCTGACGGAGCAGAGTCTTACACGGTATGTAGTCCGCTCAATTTGGTGGCAAGGTCTTCGTAATCGGAGTTGGCAAGAACGAACAAGTGGTAATGCAATTCATGTCGCAACTAGTCTTCTACATTAACTTGCGCAGTTTCCTTTCATGCATCTCAGTGCAAATGAAATCGATGTCAGCTTCCAGTACCGCTATGCAAACCAGGTGAGAAGCACGATCGAATTTCGGTCGCCTATCTTTTACCCGTACGCTTTTTCAGTATCCCAAAGCGATTCGGCTTGTTGCGAGTGGTCTCATCGACCTCAAACCCCTCGTCACCCATCGGTTCAAGCTTGAAGATGCGGTGTCAGCATTCCACGTCGCAGCAGACCTGACACAGGGTGCAATCAAGGTTCAGATCCAGGATTAATTGAGTCGAACGTTAGAAAGATGCTTGTACCATCATTATTGTCGGGACTCGGGAGTGCAAAGAATTACTAGTCACGTGACTCGAGAACATGAACCAAGCACTGTTTCGTTTTTCTTCTTCACATCACACGTATCAAAACCCAACTCAAAGGCCGCCATGGCGAGCCCCTCTAAAATTCGACAACGAAAGGCGATAGGCGTTCTTCCACGAACGGAAAGTTACGACAGAGACGACGAAGACCATGTTGACGCGCTGTATCGCAATCCGGTGTGTACTGTTCCGCGGGCCTGGACGCGCTAGCCGACTATACTCTCTCTGCAGCACACTCGAAGCGCGTTTGAGCAGGCTTTGGACACCCCACAGGCAAGTGCTGCAGTCGTGGGTGTCCTTACTGCCGTCGCTTTTATTCTGCGATTCTACAAAATCAACCAACCAGACCAAGTAGTGTGCGCATCTTCAACGTCACTTCTCACAACTTCGGACTTATACATTCATTAGCTTCGACGAAGTTCATTTCGGAAAGTTTGCCTCCCAATATATCCTTCGACAGTATTACTTTGACGTGCACCCACCATTTGCGAAGCTTTTGCTGGGGCTTGCTGGATGGTTTGTCGGGTTCGATGGTCACTTTTCCTTCGAGAATATTGGAGACAGCTACACCGAAAATCATGTGCCATATGTTGGGATGCGTGCGTTCCCGGCCATTCTTAGCAGCCTAACGGTCCCCTTGGTGTATGCCGTCATGAAAGAAACCGGATACTCTACCATTGTTGCTGCATTCTCTGCAACTATTGTCCTGTTCGGTACGTGCGTCTTTTTAGCGTCAGCTGCCTGTATTCACGAAGGTCACCCAGACAACGCACACATCACGCAGTCTCGGCTCATTCTACTCGACGCCACCCTTATATTTTTCATGACGCTTACAATCTACTCGTATATACGCTTCCGCAAATTGCGTTACTGGTATATTCCATACATTGCCCCTCGATACACTTATCCACTCACTTTGCACAGGGAGTTTTCGGTCGAGTGGTGGAGCTGGCTCATTGCTACCGGGTTCTTCATGGCTTGTACTTGGGGTTCCAAGGTCAATGGCATTCTAACAGTCTTCACTATTGGACTTGCCGTCTTGATCGATTTGTGGGGCATACTGGATTATCGCAAAGGTTACAGTATGGTTAGTGGCCTGATCCTGCAGCAAAGTCGTTTTTGCAAACATCATTTCCTAGGAGCATTTTTGGAAGCATTTTGCGGCGCGAGCAGTCGGCCTGATCGTTATTCCGTTCATCATATATCTTTCATTTTTTTACGTTCACTTTGCCATTTTAACCCATTCTGGGCCGGGTGACACGTTTATGAGCCCTGCTTTCCAAGAGACGCTCATCGGAAATGAGCTGCTGGTTCACAGTCAAGGTCTGACGTGACCCTCGAAGCATATATCACTCGTTCTAAATCTTATTCGTAGACCTCCATTACTATGACATCGTCACGATGAAGCACAAGGATACCAAGGTTTTCCTGCATTCACATCCTGACAAGTATCCCCTTCAATATGACGATGGGCGTATCAGCACTCAAGGTAGGGTGGGTTGATAATGGGTGAAGGCGCTGATTTACTTGTGACCAGGCCAGCAAGTGACTGGTTATGCGTATGAAGATGAAAACAACCATTGGCAAATTATCCCAACAAAGGCACTTCCTGAAGCTGGTCGCGGACGAGCCGTCCACCACGATGATATCATTCAGTTACTGCATGTCAACACTCAAACATTACTTTTGACCCACGATGTTGCGTCTCCTTTGATGCCTACGAACCAAGAGTTCACTACGTGGTCCAAAGATGATCACTCCCGTCATAACGACACGCTATTCTTCCTCCAGCTCGTCGATGGTAATCCAGGGGACGTGTGGAAAAGCAAGTCAGGCCATTTCAGGCTCGTGCATGTGCCGACCAGGGTATCAATGTGGACACATTCGAAACAACTACCGGATTGGGGGTTCAAACAACAAGAGATCAATGGTAACAAGAACCCGACAGACAAGAGTGCGGCTTGGTATGTCAATGAAGTAATTGAGAGTTCGAGTAAGTGCTGCAATTTTAGATAATATGTTCCGCATTGATGTCAAAGCAGGCGACGTTGACATTATTGGAGAAAATAATGCCCCGCGAGAACCTAAGAAAATGAGCTTCTTCAAGAAATTTATTGAACTACAGCTCTTGATGCTTCAACACAATGCCGGTCTTACTGCAACACATCCCTACGCTAGTGGCCCGATCAATTGGCCATTTCTTCTCAGTGGAATCAGCTTTTGGACAGAGAACGACACGCAGAAACAAATTTACCTGATTGGGAACATCGTTGGATGGTGGACATGTGTCATTGCCATCTCGATCTACGTGGGTATAATCGCTGCTGATCTTTTGGCGCGACGACGTGGACTCAACCCCATCCCTGATCGTGAGTCTTTGTGAGCTGCCTTTCAACGTAGCCTGAGTTATCGTTTTGCAACAGCTGTCCGCAACCGCTTGTGGAACTCTGCGGGTTTCTTCTTGCTTGTGTGGGCGGTTCACTATCTGCCGTTCTTCCTCATGGGCCGTCAGCTCTTTGTCCACCACTACCTTCCTTCTCACCTCGCATCGGCAATGTTAGCTGGTGCGGTGTTGAGTTTTGTTTTGTCTGATTCCATCAACTATCCTATATCCGTTGCTGGACGTATGACGAGGATGCAACCTACACAGTATGCCGATCTCGGAGTCAGAGGCCCAACACTAGTTGGGCTCTTCGCTGTCGTGATGTTCACTATGTTTGTGTTCATTGCCCCTCTCACGTATGGGACACCAGGGTATGTTATTTAGCCGTTCACTCCGCGTTCTGTAGTTAATTGATCTTGCCAGCCTCGACGGTGAGAGTGTGAACTCGAAGCGTCTGTTATCCTCGTGGACCCTTCATTTTGCCAAGGTGACAAGGGAAGCAGAATGATGAATTAGGACTATTTCATTAGAGCGATTATCGATTTTGTACAGAGTTATATAATGGCTTGCTAACACGAGGAAAACATGCATTCGGAATCTGACTTGTAGTGTCCGGCTCTTATGTCGAGTTAGAGGCGGCTATACGATGCCTATTTGGCTTACAAGTACAACCAACTTCTGGCACAACCGAGTTCACAAGCCAGAATGTTTAATGCACCAAGGCTTGCACAACGATACGGTACATCACCAATAAACAGCCTAGGAGCTAGCTTTGTAAACGAAGACCCACTTGCCGTTTCAATCTACGACGACCCATGGAGCACTGCGCCAACACCCTCACCGCCCCCCGCCAATACTACAACCTCGGTATTCAGCGCGGTCATAGGTAAGACTCTTTGGGCGAACGCGTGCCCTCTTTCGCTCACGCAGTCGGTTTTCAGCCGATGCCGCTGTCCCCGAGACGTATCACAATGCCTTCGCCGCTGTCGACATCACCAATTCGGGTGAAGTGTCGGTCAACGCCCTTTCGCGCGTCCTTGCCACCTCATTGCTCCCAGCTGCAACTATTGATAGGGTAACGTTTCAATTCTATGAGACTATTTCAGGCGTTGACGAGTCTGGTAGATTGTAAACCTAGTTAGCTTGAAGCCCCGAGTCTCGAAGCTCGAGTTCTTTGTAGCATTGGCGTTGGTTGCCTTGGCACAGTCGGGGAAAAGTATGTATGGCGTTTCATGCTACTGTCATGTGCGAACTTGAAGGGTTTGGCAGACATCAGTATCGAACAAGTTGCAGCCCTCGGGGCCGAGAACAATCTGCCCATCCCTTCCTTGAATCTCGACGCCCTTCCACCTAACACTTCCGCCTTCAGCACATCATATTCACCTTACAAGCAGAGTACCGTACGACCCATTCCGCCTAGTTACCTAACGGAGGACCCTTGGAATATCCATCGGTACAGTGGTATTACTGGGGGTCCTTCCGATCTCAACCCGCCACGGAGTGCCACCACTATAAACGGCGCATCATCTACTTTATCCGGGTCTGGCCTCCCCAAAGATTGGTGGAAGAAACAGGAAACGATCTCTGTGACCATCCAAGGACAACAAGGACATCTTTTGAACAGGTATACCGTGTATGAGATTTCCACGGACGTGAGCACAGTATCGACTCTCGCACGCGTCAACTGATGACATTACATGTTAGCGTGACCCTCCAGTGCATCGTCGTTATTCTGAATTTGCTTTCTTGTGGGATTGCTTGGTACGGCGATACCCATTCCGACTCCTCAATGTGCTACCGCCGAAGCGAATACAACGTCAGTCGTTGATGTCAACCCTTGTTAATCCTTTGGCTGACTTCACAATCCTTGGCAGCCGACGCCGCATTCCTCGAGCAGAGAAGGTACGTTCAACGGCCACAAAAATGGTGTACACTCACTGTTAGCCATGCTCACCACAGAAAAGGGCTTGCGAGATTCCTCAATTCAGTAATGTGAGTACGTTCAATTGTGAACGAGCGTTGCCGATGAATGATCGCAGAAATCATCCTGTGATCAAAGAGGATGGTGTTCTTTCTATATTTTTGACAGAACCGTCTTTTGAAATGTGGCGCAAACACAATACGATCGCTCTTGAGGAGGAGTCGACCAGCAAGCGAGTTGACCGGATAGAGGAAATGTCTATTCCTAGTGATCTTGAAGAGAAACTCGCGTAGGTAATGGATCACTCAAATTTTTGCGATGCTGACATTTAGGTTGCAGAGTCGTCCGTGGAAAAATAAACCCGTTGATTGAGCAGTGGCAGAAGATATGTGTGCTCATGGAACGCATCATAAAGAGACGCGAATCAGCTGCGGTATGGGTTTCGCCAAATCATCGCCCTACATATCTCCCAGCTCACTCAATATTCTCTCTGTGGTCTAAACCCTATTTAAATGTTGCTGGTCTCTCCGCACTGGGATCGCCACTTGCACGAATTGACGACTCTTTTGGACCTGACGAATCTGACGAACAGGCTGACCTAGCGCGCTTGACGAACGTATTGAGGGTTGTTGTTGAAGTGAGCGAGAGATGCTGGAGAGGTGATGACTGCGAGCTTTGCGACGGAGTGCGGTCGGGCATTGGACAGATCGCCGAACACACGCAAGAACAGTCTGATCTATTGGAACGACGAGTATGTACCCCTAGCTTTTCTCGCTTTGGAATCAGGACTGAATTCAGTAGACACACGCAATGTTGCGGTCGACGTTGGAGTCTCTCAAGGTAACATGTACGACTCACTTTGTTGATCGATTGTTTATGGCGGGTTATCAGAGTCAGCGTGACCTTTACATAGCTATGCGGGACCTATTTATCAGGCATGACCGTCTTGCGGTTGATAATGTCGAGCGCCTCAAGAAACGGGTGGATTCGAACTCAATGAAGCTTGAAGGTATCAAGGCAACTCAGAGGGATGGGTGGGAAGAGGATGCTGACAGAGTGATTGTCCTCATCGAGAAAGACCAGGCAACCATCGCATCACTTCTTAACCGACGGGTGTTCATTCGAGCATGGTGAGAAAATCCACTCTGAGTGAATTTGTGACTGATGGTGCACGGAAGCATGTGGCACGAATTACGTGTGGTGCTGCACAACAGGGAGAACGCGCTTCTCACTAAGTTGGTGCAGACGTTGGTGCACGAAGAGCAGGCATTTGCAGATGGCATTTTGGCTAATTGGGTGTCGCTGGGGAGTGTTGTGGACGAGATGCCATTCGAATAGTACTGTGCTTGCTTTGATATGCTGTAGTAGTTGTTATCTGCACTAACATGGAACCTGTTTCGGACTTGTGAACGTTTGGCGAAATACTAACTGTACGTCTCACAGTCATGGACAGCTTCGACGACTTGCTTGCACCCTCGCGAAGCATACTCGAAGACAATCCCTTTGAAGACCCATTTGCGAAACCACGCTCAAGCTCGCCGGACCCTTGGTCCAGCTTTGGCCAGCAGCAGCACTCGTTACCCTCTCATTCCGATATCGACTACTTTAAATCAGGTTTCGAGGATGTTCCTGGCACAACACAGACGACCGAGTCCTATTTCACGAGTGATCAAACTCATGACGAGCAAGGCAGCGTCTCGGTGCCGGTTGACCCACTGGATGCAGCTACAGTCACTGCAGAGGACCGTGACGATGGACAGAGTACAACCCATGGCGAAGCACATCCGGATACCACAACGTCAGGAACACCCGGCTTTGGGATGTTCACGTCGAGTGCAGAGTCCGAGTCCCATACGGTAGGAAGACCGGGGTCTGATTCGCCTCACCAGGACAAGGCATCTCCAATTCCATCTGCCGACGAGTCCGATACGACTGTCGCGTCGTTATTGCGGGTAGAAGAGCCTACGTTTTCGCAACTGTCTTCTCCCCAAGAGCCCACGTCTTCGTTTACGTCTCCCGAGCGCACGGTAGTTTCGCCTCTGGATCAACATTCCCCTACAAACGTTGAGCGTGCGTTTTCAAGTCTTGCACTTGGAGGCGAGAGCCATGGAGGATGGCAGACGGGATGGGGTGGCCATGATTATGGAACGACGCCTTCGGTTCTTTCTCCGGCTGCTACCATCAATAATGATGATGACGACGACGACGACGACACCCCCATTGGACAAACGGCACGATTCAGAAATGCTGGATCGCCTCAGGTGAGTACCTGCTCTTCTCTTGTCGAGGCGTGATGGAATGCTGACTGATGGGGACGCATAGCTGTCTAGGTCACCCACCGCAACCAGACGCAGCGAAGGACCGATCCCACCTCTTTTTGTCATCTCAGTGGAGGACCCACAGAGGGTCGGGGACCCTATCCGAGCTCACACACTCTATACTGTACACACACGGGTAGGTTCGGACTTGCCGGTCGATTCGCCCGCCTCACTTGGTGTTTTCGTGCATGTCAGACTTCCTCCCCCCTCTATTCGAAAGCATCGTTCTCTGTGCTTCGTCGATACTCTGATTTTCTCTGGTTGTATGGAACACTCTCCATGAACAATCCTGGGGTGGTCGTCCCACCTGTACCCGAAAAGAACCCTTTTGGGCGGTTTGACGAGCAGTTCGTACAGCAGCGACGCTTGGCATTGGAGAAATGCATACAAAAGATGGCAGATCATCCCGTGTTGTGCAAGGATCCAGACCTCAAGTTTTTCTTGGAGAATGACAACTTTGCTTTAGATGTTGGTCGTTTCGGTGCCGATTTTTCTTCTGTAATTGAAAGGATTTTTTGTTTTGCAGATCAAGCAAAGAAAGGCTGAGATGGCCCATGAGAAAGGGGGCTTTATGGCTTCGATTGGACAGACGTTGACTGGTCCTCGGTTCCATGAAACGGATGAGGTGAGCGTGTTGATGTGCATGCCAACGTTCGTCTGAAGTGCACATCTCACTCAGTGGTTTGAAAAACAACGCGCCTACCTCGACGGACTGGAAGCACAGTTACGGGGTCTCGTCAAGAGCATCGAGATTGTTGCAAAGCAGCGAGGGGGTGCGTGTTTCGTGTCTCGTTCATCGCTAGCTAACAGCTTACAGAACTTTCTTCCGCTACGAGTGAATTTGCGGCGGCGATTGGGGAGTTGTCAGCATCTGATCTCGGAGAACAATTACAGCAAACGCTTGGTGCGCTGGCGAACGTGGAACAAGCAGCAGCGGAAGCGCAGAAGGTACAGTCGCAGCAAGACATGATGACGCTCATGAGCACAGGTATTCTTTCGTTTTAAATTAAGCGAACGTGTGTCTGATGACATGCTAGCGGACGAGTATTCGAGGCTGATCAGTTCTGTCCGGGTATGTCTGATTCGTTTGGATTAAGCGCGCGGTTTGAACGTGGACCGAAAGCTGGCATTCAACTCTCGTGTGCGAACGTACACGAATTGGCAAAACGCAGATGCAGAGGTCCGGCGCGCACGGCAAGTGCACGAGCGTGCGCGGGCACAGGGACGCGTTCCCACTGAACGGGCCGGACATACCATTAGTTTAGTCAGTGAGGCGAGTCTTCGTCATGCCGTGACTGTGATTGTTACTGAGCAGATAGCACAGGCTGAGCGACGTGCCCTGGATGCGAAGCATGAATTTGATCACTGTTCTAAATTGATCAAATCGGAGATGGCACGGTTTGAACAGGAGCGGATCGACGACTTCAAGGAAGCTCTACAAGCGTTCTTGAATGGGATGATATCGCGGCAAAAAGAGGTAAGTGGACTGTGGGTTGGACTGGGCGAGTTTGACGAGGTGTCTGTAGCTCATCTCTGCCTGGGAGAACTATCAGCAAATGCTACTAAAAGGGTCTGGGCCTGATAAGGGCATGGTAGTGGGAAGTTCGACGTGATTGATGATGATTAGTCATCCGTGTATCTACCGAGGCGAGGCTTAGCCAAGTCTGAAATTGAGCTTATAGCTTTCTCTTGTACCTCGATGCCATCCACGGTGAACGAGCCCCTGCTCGCATCGAGCTCGGGCGGTGAGAGAAAACGAGATGTATGCCAAGTCCGAATAGAGGGCATGACTTGCGGTTCCTGTGTTGAAGTGAGTCTGTCGGCCCCGTTGCCTGAGCTACGTTCACACCCTTGCCAGTCGATCGAGGGAGTCCTCCGGACACAATCTGGCATTTACTCTGTAAAAGTAGCCCTACTTGCCGAACGTGGCGTCGTCGAATACGACCCAGAAACGTGGACCGTGGACAAGATCATCAATGTAACTCTGACTCTCCCTCTCCTTTTCGTCGCTCACCATCGCGCAGGAAATATCCGACATCGGATTCGATGCCACGTTCGTTCCCGAAGCGCGCTCAGATAGCGTCACTCTCCGCATATATGGCATGACCTGCTCGTCATGCACCTCTACCGTCGAGAACGGCCTCCGCGGCCTGCCTGGCATTAGCAACGTCGCGGTCTCTCTCGCAACAGAGACCGCAAAGATTGACTTTGAACCTGGCGTCATCGGTCCACGGGAGATGGTCGACAGAATCGAAGAAATGGGCTTCGATGCCTTGCTTTCCGATAATCAGGACGCTACGCAGAAACAGTCTCTCGCCAGGACAAAAGAAATTCGAGAATGGTTCAGTCGTCTCAAATGGAGCATTGCGTTTGCCCTCCCCGTCTTCTTCCTCAGCATGATTGCACCGCATATACCCTTCTTGCGCCCGCTCGTCGATTTTTGTTTGTTCAACGGCATCTATTTAACAGACCTCCTCATATTCGCCCTCACTACCCCCGCACAATTCTGGATTGGTCAGAAATTCTATCGTACGGCATTCAAAGCAATCAAACATAGAAGTCCTACCATGGACGTTCTCATCGTGCTCGGAACATCTGCTGCATACTTCTATTCTATCTTTACTTTGCTTTTCGCCGCTTTCAACACGACTCCCAACTTTCGGCCCCTCATCTTTTTTGACACGAGCACCATGCTCATCATGTTTGTTTCTCTCGGCCGATGGCTAGAGAACCGCGCCAAGGGCAAGACCAGTGCCGCACTCACAGATCTCATGGCTCTCACCCCGACGATGGCCACCATCTACACGGATGCACCGGCGTGTACCCAGGAGAAGCGTATACCCACCGAACTCGTGCAAGTGGGCGATACGGTCAAGCTTGTCCCAGGGGACAAAGTGCCCGCGGACGGTACTGTCGTCCGCGGGTCTTCTTCCGTCGACGAGAGCGCCATCACCGGAGAGTCCGTTCCCGTTCTCAAACAGGCAGGGGATACCGTCATTGGTGGTACTGTCAACGGTTTGGGCACGTTTGACATGCTCGTCACTCGCGCAGGCAAAGACACTGCGCTCGCACAGATCGTCAAACTCGTCGAGGAAACTCAAACTTCCAAGGCTCCTATCCAGGCTTTCGCAGACCGCATCGCGGGGTACTTTGTACCGGTGGTGATTACACTTTCTGCGCTCACGTTCGTAGCATGGATGATCATTGCGAATGCACTGAACGTGGAAGCATTGCCCGCCATGTTCCGTCTACACGGGTCGAGCAAGCTCGCTGTGTGCTTGCAGATGTGTATATCGGTGGTGGTGGTGGCTTGCCCTTGCGCCTTGGGACTGAGCACGCCAACAGCCATCATGGTGGGGACTGGGATGGGAGCCAAGAACGGTATTCTGATCAAAGGTGGTCGGGCATTAGAAGCGAGTCGATCTATCAAGCGAATACTGCTTGACAAGACCGGTACGGTCACCGAGGGCAGACTTTGTGTCACAGGGCTGGTATGGGTTCCTCCGCGGAATAGTTATCTGCTCGATGAAGCCTCCGGCCCGGACACGCTCACAGTTGACTGTGCGGACGGGGTGACGACTCGCGCGGCCGTTATTGCCATGTTATCGGCAACCGAAGCACGTTCAGAACACCCTCTTGCCAAGGCCATCGCAGTATACGGCAAGGATCTTCTGAAGGAAGGCAAACTTGATACACCCCAACCCACAGTGGAGTCGTTTGAGAGCGTCACTGGGGCTGGTGTCAAAGCTGTCCTGTCCCTTTCAGCATCAAAATACACGCTATTGGTTGGCACGCCAGGATTCGTTGCGCAATCCGAAGAGCCGATCTTGCCCTCCGCGCTGACCAACTTCGAGGAACGTGAAACACACATGACACGTACGGTCGTGTACGTATCGATGGGCCGCGGCACTTCTTCTCCTGTTCCAATCTTAGCGCTATCTCTCTCAGATGCTCCAAAACCGTCGTCCGCACAGGCTATCAAGGCTCTCCGGAAGATGGGCATTGATGTTGGCATGATGACCGGGGATGGGATGAACACTGCTTTGGCCGTGGCGAAGCAAGTAGGCATTCGATCCGAGGATGTATGGGCGAACATGAGTCCA